>PVJO010000708.1:155004-214893 GCA_004026905.1 Hystrix cristata
CTCTCAGGAAAGCTGGGGCTGTTTGTGTCACGCACTTCGGTTTCCTCAAAGCCTCGAAGTGTGCTGGATTCATAATGAGCCCTCTCTACATGTGCATTAAATCTAATTGAAGTTATAATGCTAGGCAGAGTGAGCAATAGGACTATTTAACCCAGAGGTTAAGCCACCAGTTCCAGGGGCGACGGGCATTCTTGTCCCTTATCCCAGGGTTAGTGAGCTGGTGTCACAATTGTGTGGGAAACATCGGGTTTAAATATTCTATCTTTACACAGCACATATTATCAATCACCCTGAACACAGAGCTGTTGCAATTAATGTTGGAAGAGAACTGGACTGGTTTTAGGCGATCTGGGCTCCAGCCTCTGACTTCGCTGCCAACTTCCTGAGACCCAGGGCAACGCGTTTTGGGCCTCAGTGTCCTCGGCTGTACAAAGTGATGGGGACCGGTCAACAACTGGCCTGCCCTCGGGCTGCGAGATGCACGCTGGAGGAGAGTTCGGCTTCTGCTGCCCCCGGCCGACTGAAGCGGGCTCAGGTCTGTTCCCGCTCCAGGGTAAACCCGGCACCAGCAGACAGAGCTCCCTGCAGAGGGGTCCGACCCCACCTCCGGGCACCTGGGCAGCAAGGCACGGCCTCACTCCAGCGCCCTTCCCGCGGGAGGGGCTGAGATTTCTGCACAGCCGATCGATACTTCTTCCCATCTGACAGACTCCTGAACATCGCAGAAACTGTTGTAGGAGGGATGCACAGGCATCCTTCCAACACTCACCTAGCCCTGCACAAAGCCCGAGAAAGCCACAGGACTACCCCTTTAGAATCTAGTCACCCTTGCACAAGTGCCTGCAACACTCTACTACGCAGCTTTCCACACTCCCATTTGCGAGTCGGTTTGCAACCGGACTGGACTTCACAGCCACCACGACGCTCCCAGGTCCTCCAGCGTCACCGACGCTCTACCCGCCAGTCTCGTCGGCCGGCCCGGGTCGCGCCCTTCTAGCCGCCGCTTCCTCTCGATGGTGCAGCGCGACTTCCGGTGGCGGGCCGCGGGGCCGCGCAGGCGGGAAAAAGCTCCCCTGGCTCTCCGGCCCCCGCCCCTCGCTCGCGTCCCCAGCGCGCCCACCGCCCGCCCGGGGCCGTCGCGAGGCTGCCGCGGAAAGCGGTGAGTGGTCGCGGGCCCAGGACCCCGGGCGGGCGCGTTCTCCGCACCCCGCGGGATGCTCGCGGTGGGCCGTTCCGCGTTCAAATCGGGGCGGCGGGCGAGACCATTGCGGGAGGAGGGGCAGCGTGGGCCCGGGCCGCGCAGCGCGGAAGCCTGGGGCCTGCCCGCGCGCCGATCCGGGCTGCAGGGCGCGGCTGCTCCCTCCGGGGTCCCCGGCTGAACCCCGGGGTGTCGGCGGCCCGGCCCGGCCTGGGCCTCCCCGCCCCGGGCGTGATCGTCGTCTCCCTCCTGGACCCAGATCCCCGGCGCCCTGAGCTTCTGCACCCCTGCCCAGGAGTTGGGGCCCGGCTCCCGGCCGTCCCGGGCAGGTCAGCATGGCAGAGACGCTGGAGTTCAACGACATCTACCAGGAGGTGAAGGGCTCCATGGTGAGCGGGGCCTGGCGGGCGGTGCAGGCGGCGGGGTTTGTCCTGGCAGAAGCTTAGCTTTGATGCTGCCACTTCTTCCGAGGACTCGGAGTTTTGTGTGTCTGGTGTTTCGCCCCACAAAGGACAGCATGACAGAGTCCCAAGAGTTACAGGACCTCCGAGTTTGAAGGGATCGTGCATGCTGTTCGACACTTGAGCCTTGTGTTGCTAAGCTGCGGGTGTGTGAGGGTTCCAGATGCCAGAGCAGTAGAGTCCAGGCCTCCTGGGCACTCACCCGTGTCTTCTGTCGTCGCTATCTGAGCTGTTGTTCCAGCTCTGTTGACCTGGCAGCCAGAAGGGCGCGGGGTGGGACTGGGCCCTGTCGGTTCTGTGTACCGTGCTCCTGCATCTGGGCCGACTCTTCCGGCAGAATGACGGTCGGCTGAGGTTGAGCCGCCAGGGCATCATCTTCAAGAACAGCAAGACGGGCAAAGTGGACAACATCCAGGCTGGGGAGCTGACGGAAGGCATCTGGCGCCGGGTAGCTCTGGGCCACGGGCTGAAACTGCTCACCAAGAACGGCCATGTCTACAAGTACGACGGCTTCCGGGAGTCGGTGAGATGCCCTGTTGCACAGCCCTCCTTTCACTGGGGCATCTTGGTTGTTTATAAGTTTCTGCAGAGTTGGGGTTCCTTGTGATAGCCGTGTCACTGCTGGTTTGGGCTCCATGAAACAGGGCTCTTGAGGCCACTGCACAATGCATGTTCTGCTTTGAAGGTAGAAGTCTTCTGAGTTTCTTTGTGGCTCGACTCCAGGGTTTCTGTTGTCTGAAGTTAGATAGTGGTTTCTACCAGTTACTTTTAGCTAGGTTTAGAATCATAAACTGGGCAAGGTGGCACAGGCCCATAATCCTGGTATTCTGGGAGGCTGAGACAGGAGGATCACTAGTTTGAGCATAGCCTGGGCAATTTAGTGACTCATTAAGACCTTGTATCAAAATGAAAAAAAAAAAAGAGCTAGAGTTGTTGCTTAGTGTGAAGACCCCTGTTCAATCCCCAGTACTTCAAAAAATAAGAATCTCAGAATTGTAGCTTGATGTTCTGGTTTGGGTTTGACCTGCTTAAATTAAAGACTTGACTTGACTTGGTTTAACTTCTACTTTTGTTAAAATAATATCTACATGAAGTTTAAAAAGTCAGCTAATGCCGAGTGTGGTGGCTTGTGTCTATAATCCCTGTACTCAAGAGGCTGAGGCAGGAGGATCACTGTGAATTTGAGGCCAGCCTGGGCTACATAGTGAGTTCAAGGTCAGCCTGAACTACACAGCGAGACCCTGTCTCAAAAAAAAAAAAAAGAAAGTCAGCTAGCAAAGTGAGATCTGTGTCCAAGTGTCAGTTCCTTCCTTTACTCCTCTCCTAGCCTAAGAGTCAGCTTCCTAGAAGCAACCTCTTTTTATAACCTTTTGAGCAGTTTCAGAGTTGAGATGCTCAGTCGGTGTGGATTTGGGGCCCTTTCCCTGAGAGGTGATTCTGGGCTGTTGAACGTGTGTGGGGGGCCTCTGGAATTATTGGTCCTGCGCTTTCTCTCCTCCACCTGCAGGAGTTTGAGAAACTCTCTGATTTCTTCAAAACCCACTACCGCCTGGAGCTCATGGAGAAGGACCTGTGTGTGAAGGGCTGGAACTGGGGGACAGTGAAGTTTGGGGGTGAGTCCCGGGGAGGACAGCTTTGGGGGAGGAGTGGAGGAAGGTTTCCTCCTTCAGCTGGTCTCTCTGCTGCTGTCTGATTTCCTCTTGGTGCGTATGTTCTCAGTGTATTTATTGAGCACCCGCAGTGTGGCTTGGGGGCGCAGTGGTGCCCCCCAGAACAGCTGTGGTGCCGGCCTGTGGGGAGCCTGGTGCGGCGGGATTGTTTAGACTCTGGGGAGGAGCCTGGGGCCTGATAGTCCCTTCCCACGCAGGGCAGCTGCTCTCCTTTGACATCGGTGACCAGCCGGTCTTCGAGATTCCCCTCAGCAATGTGTCCCAGTGCACCACGGGCAAGAACGAGGTCACACTGGAGTTCCACCAGAACGATGACACGGAGGTGTCCCTCATGGAGGTGCGCTTCTACGTCCCTCCCACCCAGGAGGACGGCATAGACCCCGTTGAGGCCTTTGCCCAGAACGTGCTTTCCAAGGCAGACGTCATCCAGGCCACCGGAGACGCCATCTGCATCTTCCGGGAGCTGCAGTGCCTGACCCCACGTGGTCGGTACGACATCCGCATCTACCCCACCTTCCTGCACCTGCACGGCAAGACCTTCGACTACAAGATCCCCTACACCACGGTGCTGCGCCTCTTCCTGCTGCCCCACAAGGACCAGCGCCAGATGTTCTTTGTGGTGAGCAGAGCCCCTGGGCGAGTCTGCAGCAGACAGATCTCACTGGCATCCGGGGGTTCGTGTCCCAAGCTCCCAGAAAGCACCGGCCGGCTTCACCTTGTCCCCTTCTTCCTCACCAGATCAGCCTGGACCCCCCGATCAAGCAGGGCCAGACCCGGTACCACTTCCTCATCCTCCTCTTCTCCAAGGACGAGGACATCTCCTTGACCCTCAACATGAACGAGTGAGTGTAGTGGCAGGAGACGGGCCGCCCCAGGAAGGGGCAGTGCTGCCACCTCAGCTCACTCTGTCCCTAGGGAGGAGGTGGAGAAGCGCTTTGAGGGGCGGCTCACCAAGAACATGTCTGGGTCGCTCTACGAGATGGTCAGCCGGGTCATGAAAGCCCTCGTGAACCGCAAGATCACCGTCCCCGGCAACTTCCAGGGGTGAGCTCTCAGGGCTGGCAGCCGGCCTGCTGCCATGGCGGTGCTGTGGCTCCCCTGGCTTGGCCACAGGGTGCTGACGGGCTCCCCAAACCCTTCAGGCACTCGGGGGCCCAGTGCATCACCTGCTCCTACAAGGCCAGCTCGGGGCTGCTGTACCCGCTGGAGCGGGGCTTCATCTACGTCCACAAGCCGCCCGTGCACATCCGCTTCGATGAGATCTCTTTTGTTAACTTTGCCCGAGGCACCACCACCACCCGCTCCTTTGACTTCGAGATCGAGACCAAGCAGGGCACACAGTACACCTTCAGCAGCATCGAGAGGTGGGGCCCTCCCTCGCCCGCTCCTGTACTGACCCTGCACAGGGCTGGGCTGTGGCTCTGTGGGCTCGGAGCAGAGCAGAAACTCTTTGAAACCTGTTTTCGAGTTCTCCGGCTTCAGAAGCTTCTCTTGTGTTTTTTGTGTTCTTAGTTCTTTTTTCCCTTTTCGTGGTACTGGGGATTGAACCCAGGGTCTTTGCACTGAGCTACATCTCCAGTCTCCTTTTGTTTTGAGAGAGGGTCTTGCTAAATTGCCTAGGGTGGGTTTGAACTTGTGATCCCCCTGCCTCAGCCTCCCAGAGTGCTGGGATTCAGTATACCACACCTGGCTAGAAAACTTATTTTCTGCATTATGCAAGTGTTTGGACCGAGCCATCTTTCTCCTCCGCACTCCCTCCCAGTGGAAATGCTCTCTTTGCTGGCATGAGCGCTGTGCCTAGGAACACCGCAGCCAACACTAATTGAGCGCTCATCATGGGCTGAGCCTTTCACAGACCTTACTAACACCCTCGGGGTACAGTCACAGATCAGTTAAATGACAGGACACCGCCCACCGGCAGTTGGGAAGTAGGTGACCCTGCTCGCTCCTTTCCCCAACTCTTTGGGCCGGGCAGGTCCTCTCTTGGGACCCATGTCGGACCCTCACCGCCGTTCTTTGGGCGTCCCTGAGCTCTCGGGTCGGCTGTGCAGCCCGAGCCTGGTCGTTGGGTGCCAGACAGTTCAGTCCCCGGCTGGTCCTGGCCATGCGGTGACACTGTTTCCCCCACAGGGAGGAGTACGGAAAGCTGTTCGATTTTGTCAACGCCAAAAAGCTCAACATCAAGAACCGAGGACTGAAAGAGGTATCTCGGGGTGGGACGGGTGAGCCACTCCCGACCCTTCTGCAGGGGAGAAAGGAGCAGAGGTTCCCGCCTTCCTTTTCACTCTCTCTTCTCTTCTTACCCTTGTAGAAAAAAGAGGTGCGTGTGACCCTCTCCCCTCCGGTGCAGGTTTTCTCCGCATGGCCTTAGATCGGCCCGCGGCCCTCCGAGCCCGGGGGCCGGGGCAGGAGTGCTTGGGGCTTGGGCTGACCCGGCGTGGCCCTCAGGCCCGGGCGCTGGCTGTGTGCACAGCGTGGCCCCGTCCTCGGGCGCTGCCGCTCTGACTCCACAGGCATGCGGGGTGCTTCTGCGTGTGCGGGGGGCCGTGGCGGGTGGCGGCCCTCACCCGTCCCCTCCCCGGCCAGGGAATGAACCCGAGCTACGACGAGTATGCTGACTCCGACGAAGACCAGCACGATGCCTACTTGGAACGGATGAAGGAGGAGGGCAAGATCCGGGAAGAGAACGCCAATGACAGCAGCGACGACTCGGGCGAGGAGACGGGTGGGCTGGCTGGTGCCCAGGGCGGGGTCTGCCTGTGAGGAGCTGCCCGGCGGGTGCTGATGTCTGTGTTCCTTTCCAGATGAGTCGTTCAACCCTGGGGAGGAAGAGGAAGACGTGGCCGAGGAGTGAGTGTGGGTGCGGCCGCGGCCGCACCGGACATTTCCCAGGTCCCAGTGTTAGCTGCTGGCCCGGGGGGCAAAGTGACCCTCACTGAGGCGAAGTAGGAAGACATCCCCTGCAGCGCTGGGGCCTTGCATGGCGTGTCCTGAAGCCAGGGAGGACAGCGGGAGGAGGTGGGGTCGCTGAGACTCGGTTCCCCTGTACACGACAGCAGTACCTTGGAGCTTGATGAGCCAGGACTTTTGTGGTGTCAGGAATAGGACACAGTGCTTACGGCGAGAAAGAGGATGCCGTGAGTTTGGTTAGCTGGAGAGTCCAGGGATGGGATCGACTTCAGCACTAAACAGAGCTCGGTCCTCAGAAGTGGGGCAGCCTATTTCCTGAACTGGTTTCCCTCACTTCAGGTTTGCCCCAGGCAGTGCCAGTTGACCCTCAGAAGGTCCCAGCAGGCTTTAGTCCTACAGGCCTCCTCCGGTGGCCAGCGGAGCGAGCGGTGTGGTCACCTGTGCCTTCCCAGGTACTCGGGCATACAGGGCTCCACCGGCCCGAGCCAGGCTGCGTGCCCACCCCGAGCCTGTGCGTGGCCCGAGCGCGCCTTACTCCAGAGTACCAGGAATGAATATTGGGAGCAAGACCAGACCCGATTGCCCGAGGAGCCCCCTAGTCCCACTTGCGCATAGTTGTGCTGAGGCGGCTGGGCGCGGTCCGGGTGCTGGTGCCTGGGAGCCGATCATGTATTTTCCAAGCAGTCAGACTGCGAGTGGTTTTCCTCCTGAAGACTGAGGAGTAAAGGAAGGTGATTCCGCAAAGGAGGTTCATTCCTGGCCTGATGAGAAGCTGTTTCTGTGCTCGAGGGGCGTGGAGCAGAATGGGGTCTGCCCTGACCCAGGAGCCGCCGCAGCCCCCAGGCCACTCACAAGAGGAGCCCTGTGGCGGGAGAGGGGACAGGCAGGGAGCAGCTGGGGCCTGGCGGCGACGGCTGTCCTCTGGTTTCCCTCCCTCTGTCCTTGTGCCGAGGTCCCCCGGTGCTGTGCTTGCCCCCTGAGTCCAAGCCCTTCTCCGGCAGGTTTGACAGCAACGCCTCGGCCAGCTCCTCCAGCAATGAGGGCGACAGCGACCGGGAAGAGAAGAAGCGGAAACAGCTCAAGAGGGCCAAGATGGCCAAGGACCGCAAGGGCCGCAAGAAGCCTGTGGAGGTGTGGAGTCTCTTGTTGATGGGAGTGTGCACACGCACGTGTGCAATCCGTTCTCTTGACCTCTGTCCACCACTGGCAGGACCTGCGGGTTGGTCCTCCAGGGGCTGCTTCTGGCCGTAGAAGGATCTTGAAAATTTTCCTGAGCTCCTTGGCTTCTAGAAGCTGTGAATTAGGAGACAGGCAGTCAGGAAGCAGGGTGAGCAGGAAAGAGCCAGAGAGGAAGGGGCTGGGGGCTGGGTACAGTCCTAGGGTCATGCCCCAGGGCCCACACTCTGCAGTTAGCCCCCCGTTTCTGGCACCGTCCTTGATGCCACTGCACTGTGATCTCAGCCCTGCTAAAGTTGGAACCCTCATGACCTAGTCACCCCACTCTGAGCACACGTGACTTGGGGGACATCGAAGTCTAAGCCATCCTGCTGCCCCTCTTCTCTCTGTCTGGCTTGAGGCTGTGTGGCTCTCCTGTTTCCCCGATGTAGGTGATCTGAGTAATTCCTCTGGGCATACAGTCGTGTCTGGGAGGTAGAGGGCTCATGGCGTCTGGGTTCCTACCTAGGCCAAGAAGGGTAAAGACCCCAATGCCCCCAAGAGGCCGATGTCTGCGTACATGCTGTGGCTCAATGCCAGCCGGGAGAAGATCAAGTCTGACCATCCTGGCATCAGCATCACGGACCTTTCCAAGAAGGCCGGCGAGATCTGGAAGGGGATGTCCAAGGAGAAGAAGGAGGTGGGGATGGCCGGAGGAGGAGGGGTTCTTGGCATGGGTTCCTCCTGCCGCCCACTGATCTCTGTGTGTCTCTGTGCCACAGGAATGGGACCGCAAGGCTGAGGATGCCAGGAGGGAGTACGAAAAAGCCATGAAAGAGTATGAAGGAGGCCGGGGCGAGTCTTCCAAGAGGTGAGCGGCAGCTGTGAACTATGACCCTGGAATTGCTTTTTGGCAGATTGGTTTCTGCAGGGTGAAGCTAAGATTTGGGGAGTTAAAGATCATAGATAAAATTTTGACAAGTGCAGTAGAATGGTGCTTCTCAAACTTGGGTGGGCCGTTGCCCAAAGATGGGTGATAAATAGGGAATTCAGCTCACTGGATAGATAAGGCCCACTTTCCTTGGAGGCCCAGTTGTACTTGAATGTATGGAAGAATTTTCCAAATTCTTGGTGCACGCCTGTGATCCAAGCAACTCTGGGAGGCCGAAGCAGGACTGCAAGTTTGAGCTCAGCCTGGGCAACTTAGACCCTGTCTGGAAATAATGGCCTGAAGATGTGGCTCGGTGTGAAGGCCCTGGGTTCAATCCCTGGTGCTGGGAGGAAAAATTGTGGAGCCTATTGGAAAGTTCACATGAATTTTAAAAGATAAAGCTACACTTTTGCACTGGGGCTGCTTCATCCATGATCTGTTTCTGTGGTGCGTGTGTGTGAGACACACTCCCTGGGGGCCTGCAGTGCCACACATGGCTGAGTGTGGCTGGGCTTGGGAACGCTGCTGGGGAGATGTAGGGGTCTGAGGTCCGGCTCCTTCTCCCTTTTGCTGTTGTAGGGACAAATCGAAGAAGAAGAAGAAAGTCAAGGCAAAGCTTGATAAGAAATCCACGCCCTCTCGGGGTTCGTCGTCCAAGTCATCATCCAGGCAGCTAAGCGAGAGCTTCAAGAGCAAGGAATTTGTGTCGAGCGACGAGAGCTCTTCAGGAGAGAACAAAAGCAAGAAGAAGAGGCGGCGTAGTGAGGTGCGGGGGACTGTGGGAGCTGGTTGCCGAGAGGGGGAGTTGGAGTGTTTCTGGGTGGTCTGTGAGAGGGATGGGTTGGAGTTGGCATGACTGGATAGATGCTGAACTGGAGGAGAATCAGGGTTCCAGGCCTTTCTCACCACCCTTCCCCTTAAAGAGAGCTTTGGTTTTCAGGATTCTGAAGAGGAGGAACTGGCCAGTACCCCTCCCAGTTCGGAGGACTCGGCGTCGGGCTCTGATGAGTAGAGGAGGCAGACGGGCACCTGCTCTGTCACACCTCCAGGCTCCCACCCATGTCTCGGTACCAGTTTCTCCTCCCATGACACGCGGCCCTCGGATTTGATGCCCTCTGAACACGCAGTGCTGGCGGCGCGCACGTCGCAGGGCTGAGGGACGCTCCTTTGAGGGAGCGAGTGGACGGGAGGCTGGCAGCGCAGCACCCCAACCCCGGCCGTGTCCGCCTGTCCCGAGCGCACGGCTGCCGCTTGTCCTGTCCCCGGCGCTGCAGCGGATCGGGCCAGGGCAGGCCCGTGGCTACTCTGGCCTGTTTCTACTTTTCTTTTGTATTTCTGGCCTGTGAAGTCGCGTTTAATAAAGGGGTCTGACTTTGGAAGCCGCGTCTGGGCGCCTGCTCTGCAGCCCCGTGTACCTCCGGCGCCGCCTTCCCCGGCGAGGTGCCAGCGCCCTGCCGGGCAGCGGGTCTCCCGGGACCATCGTGTCTGGGCCGGAGAGCGGGCGCGCGCTGATGCGATTAGCAAGGATCGCGCGGCCTTGCTCCATTAGCCGAGTCAGGGGGCATCGGGGCCTGAGCTAATAGGATGAGGATCGACGCGGAAACCCGAGCCTGGAGCCGGAGGACGAGCGAGCGTGTCGGGAGTGCTGGAGCGGGAAAGGGACGGGTGCGTGGGGAGGTTTTGTCCTTGGGATGGAGAAGGCTTAAAGTCTGAGCCTTGGGAAGCTTCCGCACAGGAGGCGCAAAATGAGCTGAGAGCACCCCGGGGCCCCTCGATGGCCCGCAGCCCCGGTTCGTGCGCTTAAGGCCGCCGCCTGGCCACGTCCTCCGGGTCCCGGCGGGAAGCGAGGTCGCCGGCGACTACTTTCTTGCCGCCGCGCCTCTATGGTGCTGCGATCACGGCCGGCGGCCCGACTGGGCCTCTCCGCTCTAGGCCGCCGTCTCGGTGGCGCCGGGGCGTTGCGTCAGTCTCGCGCGGCGCGAGTCCCCTCATTTGCATGCTCATGAATAATTCAGCAGGACCCGCCCCGTCGGCGAGCTCCGCGCGGGTTTCCACGCCCGCTTCGTCCTTGACGTGCATATTCATGAGGCGCGGGGCGGAGCCTGGGCGGCCCGAGCGGGCTCGCGGCTACCGGGTCTCGCAGCGACGGCGGCAGGCCGGCGGGGGACCGGGCCGCTGCCGTGAGTGAGTGCGGGGCCGCGGGGCGGGCGGGGCCGTCGGCGGGCAGGTCGCCGGGAAGTTTGGCGCCGCGGGGGGCGCGCCGCGTTGCGGGGCCGAAGAAAGGGGGCGGGGCGGGCGGGGCGGGCTCCGAGGACCCCCGCCCCTCCGCGCTGTCCTCTCCCCGTCCCGTCCCTCCCCGCTGTCCCGTCCCCTCTCCGTTGTCCCCTCCGCCGCCCTCCCCACTGTCGTGTGTGTGTGCCCCCGTCCCCTCCCCTGTCTCCTCCGCCCCGCCCCTCCCCGCTGTGCCCTCCCTGTGGTCCCCGCCCCGCCGTCTCCTCTCTGTTGTCCCCTCTCCGCCGTCCCCTCCCCTCTGTCCCTTCCTCGCTCCCTGCCCTCCCCTCCCCGCCATCTGCCCCCTGCACCCCGCGTCCTGATACCGGTCCCTGCGGTCCCTGCAGCCCCTCGCCTGGCTGCTGTCTCTAGTCCCAGCCGGGATCCTGCGGTCCTGGCCCAGCCCCTGGCCCCGGATTGCCCAGCTTCCCCGACCCGCTGGTCTCCTGCAGCCTCCGGCAGTGGCCTCGGCTGCCCGGGTCGCCACGGTTCTGGGGCTTCCCCCCAGCCCGCCCAGCTGGGGCTCCGAGCTGCTGTCCGGGCTGCAGCCCCCTCACCGCAGAGGTGCCTGTCAGGTGCCCAGGTGAGAGGGTGTCACCGCCCAGGCCCCCAGTCTGCATTTCTGCCCACCCTCACCCTGCCCCTTGTGATGATGTTCAAGGACAAGGAAGCAGTTGTGGGCTTTTCGATTTTATTTTCTCAGCGATGCCCCCTCTTCCCGGGTGCACTCTGCCCGCTGGTGGACGTTAACTCATGCTCGCCCGTGGCAGGCCTCGGGGAGTTGGCTGATCGGGTGTGGGGGTGCTGAGTTCTGTGCACCCCGCATACCCACTCCTGTCTTTGGAGCAAGCCGGGACACGATCAAAGACAGAGGAGGGTGGGATGGGCTCTGCAGAGATTGGGTGCCGCGGGTCCCTTCTCAGGCCCGCTGGCGTGGGCGTGCTAAGGTTCTACCCGGTGGCAGGGCAACGTACACACCAGGTGACAGGAAGTGGCTCCTTGGCCTTTGAACAGGTGGGCCGGGCATTGCTCCCCAGGCCCAGCCCCAGGGTCTTGTGGCAGAGGGCATGGCTCTGTCCTGGCAGGAACTGAGGAGGTAGTGGCTGCAGATCTCTAGTGGGTGACAGGACTGAACCTGGAGGGGTGAAAGAATTGCTCTGGGATGCCACGGCCTGGGGTCTGGGGCACTGGCTCCTCTGTGGTTGTAGTAATAATGGTCAAGCTTGCATGTATTATCTCACTTAAACCCCTAGAGTCTATCATTAACCCCATTTTTGAGATAGGGAGACTGAGCCTTAAGGAAATCACAGAGCTAGAAATTAGTAGGACCCCTTCCCACCAGTATTTGAATCCTAGAATCCCAGGACCCAGAGTTCCCCCTGATGCTCAGATGAGGGGACCCTGTTGGCTTCTACCACATGGCTGTCACCTGGTTTATTTCCCTCTATCCCCATCCTGAGGGTCGGGAAGGGGGAGCCCTGGGATGTTTGCCCCAAGTTGCCCCACCCCCGGATGTTCTCAAACCCCATCCCATTCTTTTCCCGGCCCAGCCCTGGCCGGCTCCTCCTTCCTCCCGGCCGGCTGGAGAAATCCAGTGGGAGGCCATTGCTATGGCAACGGGACTAGGCCCTGACTTTACCTCATCAAATTCCAAGCTGAAGCCAAAGCGATTGAGAAATTAAAGAAAAAAATGTATTCCAGATGTTTACTTTTTCTGCCTTATTTTTCCGTGTTTGGATGAGACAGCTCGGAGGGAGGGGGACTGAGGCCGGGATGTGGAAGGAGAGGGGAGCAGGGGAGGGAGCCACTCCCAGCTGTGGAGCGGGGGAGGGGAGCGGGAAGGGGGAAGCAGGGTGGGGCGGAGCCCCAGGTTGGGGAGGAGCGGGTTTTTCCCGTCTCCCAGGAGGTGATTCAGATCCCAGAGAGTCCGGACTCCTCGCCCTGCTGCCCTGCCTGGAGTCGATCCCCCGCGAGGTGTAGACCCGGGGGGCGCCGTGGAAACTGAGAGTGGGCTGGCTCGGAAGGCTAGCTCTCAGGGAGGGGTGGCACCCCAGAGCTCCCGGACTTCCATTTCTTCGGGACGGGCCGAGGCGACCGGAGTTGGAGACGATCTGGGCAAGTTGAGGATGTGGCTGTAGGGACCTCTGGTGACCTCCCTGGCCCCCTCCTGAAGTTGCCTCTTTTCGTCCCTCCAGGTGCCTCTGCTGGGAACCGGAGGCTTCCTGGCCGAGCCTGCTGCCGACGCCTGGGCTGCCTTCTCCCCTTTTCTCCTCTGGGGTCACAGCCCCCCCACTCCGGCTCACCCTCCTCTGCGCTCCTCCCCAGGCAGGGTGGCTGCACGCGATGGAGGTGTCTGCATTCCGGGAGGGCACGGCCACAGCCTCACCACTGCCCCGGGATGTGGAGGAGGAGCCAGGGCCCGCTGGCCCCCAGCCAGGTACCCTTGGGCACAGGGTGGGGCGGGGTGGAAGGGACAGGAGGGAGGGTGGTGGCTGCACACCCTCAGTCTTGGGGGTCTGTTGGGGTGAGGCGTGTGGGACGATGGGAAAGGGCTCTCAGCAGCTGTGGGGAGGCACCCAATGAGATCACGGTCACCAGTAGGTCCCACGGCAGTCAGGGCCCTTGAGGTGATGTGCATGAAGCCTTGTAGTTTGTTGAGGGGGAAACTGAGGCTCGGAGGGCCTCCCGGCTCCTGGTCTAGTTGTCTTTCCTCCCGTGTAGCCGAAGGAGTGGATCGCATAGGATTGCGTTATGGAAGGGCTGGGCCACAAGTGACTCCAAGGTCTTTTTATTTGGGATTGAAAGCCTTATATAGAAGGTGGATTTCTGGTCTTGTTTTTTTTTTCCCGGAGGCTGATCTGCTTCTGTTTAGTTTAGGTCAATAGTAAGTTTGCATTCCTGGTCACACGCCAGATGACAGGAGGAGGTGGCTTGGGAGGGGCGGGGGTGGGGACAGCGGTGCGGCAGGTGGACAGAAGTGCCTCCAGAACTAGGGTAGGGTGTCCTCTGCGGGTGAGGCCTGGACTGGGAACACGGCCAGCTGCCCCATGCTGGTGGGCGGTGGGGATGGCTTGCTGGGCTCCTTTGCTCATCCGTCCCTGGTGGGGGCTTTGGGAAGGTGTGAGCCAGGGACGAGGAGATGCGTCAGGTGCCCAGAGGCCCACGGAGGGAGAGGTGGTTAGAGGACACGCCTGTGTGATGGGCATAGATGGTCCGGGCAGGCTTCGTGGAGCTGGTGGCTTTGACTTGGGCCTGGGACGTGCCGTCCTGAGATTGCAGGGCGGGCGCTTCAGTGGCGCAGAAACCTCTGATGGCTGCCCGTCCCGTCCACACTTCCTTTCAGTAGGTGACCCTCGGGCCAAGCCGCCTGTCAAACCCAAGCCACGGGCACTACCCGCCAAGCCCGCCCTGCCTGCCAAGCCCAGTTTGCTGGTTCCTGTGGGGCCTCGGCCACCCCGGGGTCCCCTGGCTGAGTTGCCATCCGCCCGGAAGATGAACATGCTGGCTGGACCCCAGCCCTACGGGGGCAGCAAGCGTCCCCTGCCCTTCTCGCCAAGGCCTGCAGCTGAGGCCCCTGCTGCAGAAGCTGCCCAAGAGCCTGGGAAGGAGGAGCTGCCCCCGTCCACGCCGCCTGCCCGCTGTGCTGCCCCAGGGGGTGTGCGGAAGGCCCCTGCCCCATTCCGTCCAGCCTCCGAGCGCTGCGCAGCTGCCACAGTGGAGGAGATCCTGGCCAAGATAGAGCAGCCGCGGAAGGAGGTCCCGCCCAGCCCCGACCGCCTCTGGGGCTCGCGCCTGTCCTTCAACCAGGACGGCAGCTCGCGCTACGGCTCCCGAACCGCCCTCACCCGGGGCTGGTCCCAGGAGGGGCCGGTGGAGGCCCTGGCTCCGGCAGAGAGCGGGGGAATGCACAGCAAGACCCCCAAGGCCAGGTGAGGGCTGGGACCTCACAGGTGGCCCCTCCGTGGTTGTGACCTTCATTTGCCCTTAGAAGTCGTGTGCTGTTAATATAGGTAGGATCCAGTCACCAAAGCCAAAAAGTATTCCCCCAGCACGTGGTATCATCATGACTCTATGCTCTGAGAAACTAATTCTCTGCCAGGCGTGATGGTACATGCCTGTCATCACAGTATTCTGGGAGGCTGAGGCAGGAGGATTGCAAGTTCGAGCCCAGCCTGGGCAATTTAGCAGCTTGTCAGTACTCTGTCTCGAAATAAAAAAGGGCTGGGGATGTAGCTCAGTGCTAAGGCCGTGGGTTCAATCCCTAGTACCAAAAAAGTAAAAAAGAATTTTATTTCGTTGCTAGAGTTGAAATGTTCAGTGTAGAAGTTTCAGTCTGGGTGTACCCACCCTGCCTCACTGACTCCTTAGGGCTCACGTTTAGGTCCACTTTGCAGATGGGGAAACTGGGGCACAGTTTGAGCTCCGCTCTGATTCCCAGACTCCTCCCCCTGACTGCTTGCTCCTGGGGGCAGAGCTAGTCAGGACCAGGAGGGCACAGCTGGGTGCCCCTCAGCGGTGCTCTTTGGGGTGGTGGGCGAGGGGTCCTGGGAGCCGGCCTGGGGGGTGCAGCTTCAGGCACGGCCTGTCCTGAGAGCCGCCCTCCTCTCGGGGTTGCCAAGGGCCCTGCCCTGCCCTGCCCTGCGGCCTCGCCCTGTTGTCACCTGAAAACTGGAGTTGCCTTTGCTCCTCGCAGACCCAGGGCCACCTGCCGTGCCGTCTCAGGCACACAGGTCGGGCTGCTGCCTGGGCAGGGACCACCCTCCGCCCTCTGCCTTCACCCCTGTGCCAGTCAGGCCTGAGGAGCAGCCCGAGTGCTGGGAAGTCGCTCTTCGCAGCCCTTCAGGAGCTTTAATGTCTCAGGGTTAGGGCCAATCCTGCCTGCCCCGCCCGGAGCTGGGGGTCTAACCTTTGCCCCGCGGGGAGCGGGTGGGCTCTGTCCGGGCACCCGCTCCCGCTCGCAGGGGTGCCCATCCCCAGGGGCATGACAGGCCTCCGGAGGAGTGCCGGGTGGGCGCCCTTCCGGCAGCCAGAGACCCTCTGCCCTCTCACGCCCTGTCTCCCTCTCAGCAGCCTCTCCTCTGACCTGGCTGTCAACGGGGACCTGGCTCAGCCGGCCAACTCCAGGCCACCAGCTGACGTGAGTGTTGCCCCCCACCCCAGTTGAATCGGGGCGTTTAGCGCAGGAGGGGTCATCTGAGGTTATCTGCCGCTGTCTTTGCAGATCAGAAGGGGAAACCGAGGACCTGGGACTTGCTCACGGGCTGGCTGGCTGCAGGGCCCAGATTTCTCGGCTCCCAGGCCAGGCCTCCTGGTTATCACGGGGTCAGGTGCCCATGTTTATAAACAGTAATTATGCTCTGCTTAACAGCCGCTGCCAGTGAGCCACCTGGAGTGTGAGCTACGCAAGCCTCTGGCCAGTCCCATGGGAGGGAAGAGGCAGTCGGAAGGGCTGAAGGAACGGGAGGCTCTGACTCCAGAGCTCTCTCCTGGGTGGCTGCTTCTTGGTTCAGAGTGGGAAGTCTCTTTCCTGGGTTTCTTCTTCCATTCCTTCTTCCGCCCCCAAGGTACCTGTTTTCCCAAGGACACTGCAGGAAAGTGGTCCCTGTTGCTCGTAGAGCTCTTGGTGGCCAGCGGCTGCTCCAGCTGCCTGGGATGGAGACTGGACTCTGTTTTTGTCCATCCCACCCATACTGGCTGAGTGCTGGCTAAGTGCAGGTGTTGGGGAAGCAGCAGAGAACAAAACAGGCCCTGCCCTGCCCTCAGAGCCTTCCTGCCTCGGCCTCCTGGGTGCTGGGATTACAGGTGTGCACCACACCCGGCACCTGTAGGATCTCTTGAGGTTGCACCAGAAAGAATTTGGCTTCAGGGAGGTCACCTTGACCTTGACCTGAGCAGGCAGGTGGCGAGGTGGAGGAGGAAGCCTCTTTGGGGACAGGAGGGCCTGCGGGTGGCGCGGAGAGCAGGTGGTAGCTGCTGAGAAATGTGGAGTCAAGAGGGATTTTTTTTGGTTTTGTTTTAAAATGGAACAAATGGGAGCAGTTGGCATGCGATGGGAGGGAACCGGAAATCAGTGATGCGGAGAGAGCAGAGCGGGTGGCCTTTGCCACCAGCAAGTACAGTGCCTGTCCGCAGAAGGCACAGGGCGTGGCATCCTCTGCTGTGGTCTCGGTCCCTGGGGCAGGGTCGGGAGGGTCCTGGAGGGACGCACAGAGGTGTCTGTGACCGTGGTGGAAAGAGTGGTGGGCCCGGGAGCGGGAGCGGTGAGAAGGGAAGGGTTAGTGAAAGGGGTGGAAGGACCAGGATGTTGGGGACATAGGAAGACCAGGAGACACAGATGAACAGTGGGGCCTGGAGGACACTGGGATGGAAAGCACAGCGCTGCCTGTCACCAGGGAGGACAGGGCTGGGGGTGACAGGAGAGAGGGTGGCTTGCTCCCCGGGAGCCGGGGGGTCAGTGGCTTGGAGAGCTTGGAGATCACCGAGGGCTGGAATGGGTGCTGGGTGCCGGAGGTTGCCGTGAGTGAGTTTCGGGGAGTGAGGGCTTCGTAGGGGGTGCAGCTGGGGAGACTGTGGGTAGTAAAGGCGGAAGGGTGTGGGCTTCGGGACCAGAGTGTTACAGAATGGAGTGGGAGGGAGGGAGAGGCCTTGAGGAGGAGTGGGACCAGGACCACAGGCCTGCTGGAGCCTGCCTCGGCCCGGCATCCACCATCCGGCATCCGGGGTGCGTGACCTTGGGGCTGAGGTCAGATGGAGCAGGCTGAGGGAGCCGGGGCCGGGTGCCTTCTGTCTCTTCTCTCCTTGGTTGCCCCCTGCCCCTGCCCCCGTCCACTGTGGGAGTGTTATTACAGCTGCAGCTGAGGGGTGGCATTGTCACCCTCAGTTCCAGTATCCAGATGGGGAAGCTGAGGTGAAGGCCAAGGGGAGGGAGCGTTCGGCTCATAGGAAGCAGTGGCCGGACAACGTCAGGGGCCGCCTGCTTCTGTGGGCAGCAGGGGCTTCTCCCTCCCGCTCCGTAGGCCTGATGACGCTCTCGCTGTGTCCCTGACCATGAGCCGAGGCCTCGGAGGGGACCCGTGACCAGCGAGCTCTGGATCGGGTGGTGCGGGAAGGGTGCCCGTGCACTGTCCAGTGCGGTGTCTGGGGGGACAGCCTACAGGAGGAGTCTGACCCAGGAAGTTCGGGCGTCCCTGTTCGGGCCGTCTCTGTCCCCGGCTGCCTGAGCCCCGGGTTCCTGCCCTGCTCTGTCCCACGAGGCGTCCTTGGGGGCCAGCCGAGCCGTGACTGACTCCTGGCCTTTCTCTTGTAGGTCTCCTCCAGTCCCGGCCTCCCCACTGACGTCTCCAGCCCAGCCCCCGGGTCTCCCCAGTTCCCCTCACCCCACAAGAGCTCTCCCCAGCACACTCAGCTCCCCGAAGCTCAGAGTCCTCCTTCTGAGGCTTCTCCCTGCCGTCCTGTGACTCTGCCGTCCCCAAGAGCAGCCGCACCTGTTGCTGCTGAGGGCCCCTGTCACCCCCCCAGCCCAGGGCTCCCCAGCGAGGCGATCTCTGAGGTCCCTGGACCCAGCACCCCTCCCCTTGAGCCGGTCTTGGGGCGCCCCAGCCCTGAGCACCCCCCGGCCACCCCACCCCGGCCCCTGATTGAGGGGAGCGAGTTGCTGGAGCTCACACGGACGTTTCCATCCGGGGAGGAGGCGGCACCCAAGGGTGGCCCGGACCTCCGTCCTGCCGGCCTGGCTCAGCGCCGGTTCTCAGAAGGTGTCCTCCAGCCACCCAGCCAGGACCAGGAGAAGCTGGGGGGCTCACTGGCTGCTTTGCCCCAGGCCCAGGGGAGCCAGTCGGCCCTGGATTGTCCCTTTGGGAGTGGGACGGAATCCAGCTGGAGTTTGTCGCAGTCCTTTGAGTGGACCTTCCCCACGCGGCTCTCGGGTCTGGGTGCCCGGAGCCTGGACTCCCCGCCCCCCTCCCCCATCACCGAAGCCAGCGAGGCCGCTGAAGCCGCTGAGGCCAGCAGCTGTGCTCTGTCCCAGGAGGGGCACGAGGCCCAGGCCCCTCCCAGAGACGCAGGGAGCCCTGTTTCCTGGGCGCAGACAGCAGACCCAGGGGTCTCCCCATCCCTTGAGTCCCCGTCCGATTCAGAGGCTGCACCCCTACTGCAGGCTGAGGAGAGGTCAGAGGGCCGGGAGCTGCCATCCGGACGAGAGGCCTCCTTCCCTCCAGCTACCAGAGAGGCTGCCCTGTCCCTCCTGGCGCCCGTCCTGGACCGGTGGCAGCCAGCATCCCCCGGCCAGCCCTGCATCCTCTTTGCCGGTGGCCCCAGCCCTGGGCAAGCATTGCCCGCGGAGGAGGGGGCAGCGATGCTGGCCCAGGCTGAAACTACTCGGCCCGAGATGGAGGCCCGGGACTGGTGTCCAGTGTCCCCCAAGCCTGCGGGGCCTGGAGGCAACTCTGGCTGGCTGGATGAGCTCTTGGCCTCCCCACCACCGCCGAAGGATACCCCGTCCCTGGGCGCGCACCCTGAGGTGAGGACGTGCATGGGGCATGGAGACCAGGAATGGGGCGGTCTCATCCATTCACTGGGGACTTGGCGGGAGCTGGGAGATAGCCACGAGACGGCGATTGCCCCGGGATAGTGCTGGCGATTTTGCTGTTGTGTGAGTGTAAAGCCTGATGCCAGCGTTTGTGAGTTGAGGGGTTTGGGAGTGGAACCCAGGGCTGTGTGTGCTAAGCAAGTGCCCTGCCCCGATGCACTGCCAGCGCCTCCGGTTCGTCTTTTTATAGTGATAGCATTGAGCTGGGTGTGGTAGTGTACACCTGTAATCCCAGCACTCCTGGGCTGAGGCAGGAGGAGGCCAACCTGGGCTACCTAGTAAGTTCAAGTCCAACCTGAATTACATAGTGAGACCTTGTCTCAAAAAAAAAAAAAGCACTTGTATTTGTCTCTTAGCATGTAGGAGGTGCTAGGGTCGTGTGCATCGATGAGTGTTCAGTCCATTATCACCAGGATACTGTGCAAGGCAGAAGAGAGAGGCCAAAGGCCAGGGCCTGGGCTCAGATCCTGGCAGCCCAGCAGGCCTGCTGGGTTTGTATCCTGGCCCTGCCCTCTCTGCCCAGATGTGGCCTCGAGCGTGTGACTTTGCCACTCTGCCCTGGTTTCTCCATCTGTGAGACAAGGTGGCGCTGGGCTCCCATGAGTTCTTAGTAGGTGCTGCTTATCCCAGGGGCTGGCGGTGGGGCCCGGGGAGGCCGGGCCTGTGCAGGGACCCAGCGAGTGCTGCCCCTTCTCTTAGCAGGTGCCTCTGCACTTGAGGGCTGGTGGCCAGGTGGCTCTGAGTATCTTCCTGGCCTGGCTGGCAGGGTGGGGCTGGAGGAACAGGAAGGGTTAAGACTCCGCAGTAGGTGTGTCTGTCCCCGGGATGGGTGACTCAGCCGGCCTCTGGGCGGGGCTGCTGGAGCTGCAGCTGCCCGACACCAGAGACCAGGGCCAGGGCCAGGAGTGGGAGCCAGAGCTGCCGGACAGGTCCAGGCGAGGGGAGCAGCCCTGCCCAGTCCCGGCACTGCCGCGCCCAGCAGCCCCAGGGCGGTTGCTGGCACAGGTGGAGGGGGCCATGGCCGGGCCAGGGGATGGGGAGGCCAGCATGTCTATCCTGCAGCGGCTCCTGGCCAATGCAGCCCTGAGGGACGAGGCTGGCAGACTCCGAGGCCCTGAGCCTGGGACTGGCCTGCGGTCGGGGGTGAGTGAGGGAGGGGTGGGGTGCCTGTGGCACCCCCGCTGAGATGAGGGTGCAGAGGGCGACTCCTGGGGGCGGCTTTGGGGAGGAAGGGCTCTTACGCTGCTGCAGTGGGGTGCCCGAGTCCCCTTGGACCGAGGGCAGACCTCTTCTCCGGGAAGGGAGCCAGGTGTTGCCCAAGGCTGTAAACATGACCCCTGGACCGGCGGTGGTTGCCCCTCAGTGCCAGGCCTGTGCCGTCACACCGTTTGGAGGGTCTTGCTTGGTCGCCTCACACCGGCCCTGTGCGGGGGAAATCGTCCCTGTTTGGATGAGAACCCCAGGCCAGAGTGGCTCCATGATGTGCTCAGTGTCACACAGCACAGCCGCTGGTGGTGCGACCTCCTTCTGGATCGATTCCTGCTCTGATTACCTCTCAGCACTGTTTCTTTGTGTTTCTTTTCCTCACTCCCAGGGACTCCTTGGCTGGGCCCAGAAGGATCTGCAGAACGAATTTGGGATCACAGCTGAGCCACAGCCCAGCAGCATGGGGCTTCCCAGCTGGGGCCACAGCGCTTCTCGGGACTACAGACCCGGGAGCATGGGCCCAGGCGGAGACCCAGGCCAGGGGGACAGGGACTGGGCCAGGGAGTGTGGCCTGGGGACCAGGGAAGGGAGCGGAAGGGAATGGGCTGAAGTCATCGGCAGCCAGGCCCCGAGTGACGTGTGTGCCCCAAAGCGGCTCGCGGCCCACGACCAGGTTGGAAAGCCAGCGCCGCTCAGCACGCAGAGCCAGGAGGCCAGTTTGCAGGACCAGGAGTTCGGGAAGAGGGATTCCCAGGGCACGTTCTCTACTCAGGATGTGGAGCTCCAGGACCAGGAGTTCGGGAAGAGGGATTCTCGGGACACATTCTCCAGCCTGGGTGCTGAGCTCCAGGACCAGGAATTTGGGAAGAGGGATTCCCGGGGCACATTCTCCAGCCAGGATGCTGAGCTCCAGGACCAAGAGTTCGGGAAGAGGGATTCCCGGGGCACAAAGGACCAGGAATTTGGGAAGAGGGATTCCTGGGGCATGTTCTCTAGCCAGGATGCTGAGCTCCAGGACCAGGAGTTTGGGAAGAGGGATTCCCAAGGCATGTTCTCCAGCCTCCATGCAGAACTCCAGGACCAAGAATTTGGGAAGAGGGATTCCCGGGGCACGTTCTCCAGCCTGGGTGCTGAGCTCCAGGACCAGGAATTTGGGAAGAAGGACTCCCGGGGCATGTTCTCCAGCCTGGGTGCTGAGCTCCAGGACCAGGAGTTCGGGAAGAGGGATTCCCAAGGCACGTTCTCCAGCCTCCATGCAGAACTTCAGGACCAAGAATTTGGGAAGAGGGATTCCCGGGGCACATTCTCCAGCCGGGACGCTGAGCTCCAGGACCAAGAGTTTGGGAAGAGGGATTCCCAAGGCACGTTCTCCAGCCAGGATGCTGAGCTCCAGGACCAGGAATTTGGGAAGAGGGATTCTCAGGATACATTCTCCAGCTTCCATGCACAACTCCAGGGCCAGGAGTTCTGGAAGAGGGATTCCCAGGATGCATTCTCCAGCCAGGGTGCGGAGCTCCAGGACCACGAGTTTGGGAAGAGAGACTCTCTGGGCTTGTACAGCGGCCGGGAGCCCAGCCTTCAGGACTGGGAGTTTGGGGTGAGAGACTGTCTGGGTGCCCGTGCCTGCCAGGCCACAGAGGAGCAGGCCCGAGACTCAGGGAATCAGGAGCCTTGTGGCTACAGCAGCCAGGACACCGAGGAGCAGGACCAGGGGTTCGGGAAAAGGGACTCTTTGCTCGGAGCTTTTGGCCGCCTGGCTGCAGTGCAGCAGGACCAGGAGTTTGGGCAGAGCGCCTGGATGCGGGGCTGTGGTGATAGTGATGGTGTGCAGGACGGGGGCTTTGGAATGAGACCGCCTAGCTCTGGCTTCGGCCCTGAGAGGGCCCAGCAGCAGGAGGAGGAGGTTGAGAAGACCCTGAATGGCCAGAACAGCAGGGCCGTGGGCTGGCCAGAGGAGCGGGGCTCTGGGGGCCTGCTCAGCACCGGTAACTCCCAGCTTCCAGGAGACCAGTGCAGCTGGCAAGGTGGTGATGCCAGCCAGGAGGTGGCAGGGCCTCCGGGCCATGGGGACAGCAGCCTGGAGGACAGGGATGACAGGAAGCATGGCTGGGCTGGGGAGTTGAGCCTGGGTGTCGCACCGCAGCTGGAGGCGACTTTTAGCCCAGGGCTCAGGGGCTTGTGCCCGGAGGCTGCGGAGAGGAGTTTGCAGTTCGGCGTTATTGGCAATGACAGAGTGAGTGGTGCTGGCCTGAGCACCCCCGGCAAGACAGGAAGTGGCCACTTCGTGTCGCCCGGGGAGACGGTGCCTGGGCCTGTGGACTGGGCTGACCAGCTGGGTCTCAGGAACTTGGACGTGTCCAGCTGCGGGGCCTCTGGGGACTTGGCTGAGGCCAGAGAGGTGGCCCCAGGGCAGGTGCGCTGGCTGGATGGCCTGGGCGTGCGAGATGGCAGCCTGGCCAGCTGCTTGGAAGCGCAGGGGTCTGGGGAGCACAGGGACATCAGCACAGGGGAGAAGGACTGGATGGCAGAGAACAGGGTCAGGGAGACCGGAGGCCATGCGCAGGCCGGAGAGGGTGACGTGGGGCAGGCAGACTGGTCAAGTGTGGAGGCTGGCGAGTTCCTGAGGTCCAGAGAGCGTGGAGTGGGACAGGCAGACTGGACCCCTGACCTGGGGCTTGCGAGTGTGGCCCCCGGGGTTGGCTGCAGTCCCGAGGAGCCCAGAGAGCTGGGGGTGGGCCCGGTGGGCTGGGCAGATGACCTGGGTCTAAGGAATTTAGAGGTGCCCTGTGGCCGGGAGTGGGAAGGTACCCGGGGCTGTGGTGTGGGCCAGGTGGACTGGGCCCAGGACAGGGGGCTCCGGACTGAGGGGCTCTCTGGGGCCCTGAGTGAAGTCAGGGAGCATGGGGTGGGGGAGGCTGGCCCAGAGCAAGCCTTCAGGAGCAGTGGGAGCTCGTCCCCGGGTTTGGAGGCCCGAGAGTCGGGGGTCGGGGAGACCAGTGGGCCAGCAAGCCAGGGAGAAGATGGCTCCTTGCCCTCCTTGGAGCTCCACGCCGAAGATTCCAGAATGGAGATGGGAGAAGCCGCAGGTGCCAGAGCCAGGTAAGGGAGTTCCATCCTGGGGCAGGAGATGGGGCGACTGCTCTTTCAGGGGGTCTATCCCCATGTACTTTTTTTTTTTTTTTTTTTTTTTTTATCCCCATGTACTTTTAGTGTTGGGAAGGCTGGACCCTTGGGGGTGTGTTTAGTTTTGCTTTTTAAGTTTCCCTTTGAGGTAGGGTACACAGAGGCAAGTTTTCTTTTTGAAGGGTAAGTGTGTGCTTTGGGGCGTTTGCTGTCCTGCCACTCACCATTCAGGCTTTCTGGTGACTTTGTAGCTGAGGCCGTGTGGGCAGTGAAGTCTGCTCGGTCTTGCGTGGTTTCCGCTGGGCTCTGCTCTGGTGCCAGGCCGGAAGTGGCAGGTACTCCTGGGCCAGGGAGCACGGATGCTTGGCAGGTGTGGGAAGGCACATTGTGTCTTCCTGGCCTGGCGGATGGCGGTGCTTGTCCTCCAAGGTTAGGGTCGCAGCTGTTCTGGAGCCCCTGGGGGCGGAGTGGTTGGACCGGGCTCTGGCTGTGCGCGTGGTCCCTGGCCGGGCGCTGCAGGAGGCCTGGGCAGAGGAACAGGCTGGCCCTGTCTGGTGGATGCTCGGCCAGTCGCAATGGCAGTGGCGCTGCGTCTCCTGGAGAGGTGTGAAAAGGCAGCTCTTCTATCTCGCTAACGTTTTCACCCGTGGAGGGCGGCGTGGTCCCCTTCAACGAGCAGGGAGTGAGCAGCTTGCAGCCTGGGAGGAGGCCAGGTGTTGGGGGGATGCGCAGAGCTGAGGGGCAGATGGGAGTGGGAGGAGCAGGAGGGGCCTTGGCTGGGGGTGGGGTGGAGGTGGAGGTGGGGGGCTCAGGATACAGGCTGTCGTGAAGAGGGTTGGAAAGAGGGGCGCACAGGGCCGAGCTGGAGGCTCCCGCGCTCTGCCCCGGTGCTGACACGCAGGAGGCCTGGGGTCAGTGGGGCTTGGAGCGGCCAGCCCGATTCCTCTTCTCAGCACCCAGAGCTCTCAGCTGCACGTTGCTCCTCCTTGATCTCCAGCTGCCCCGGGAAGAGATTTGACCCACTCACGGCACTGAGCTGGCAGGGCCACCGGCTGGCTTGCGTCTGCCACGTGCCAGGGCCCCACCTGTCCTCGCCGAGGGGACCCGTAGTGACGGGGGCAGCTGTGGTCTCTGCGTGGTCTCCGTGGCCGTGAGTGTTGATGTTACAGAGCTCAGTTCCGCCTGGTGCTGTCTGGGGTCTTGTGGTTCCCACAGAACCTGCTCCAGATGAGGGGGAAGCGGGTGCTTGGGGCCCCGGTGCCTTCCCCAAAGTGAACCCGAAGCAGCCCCATCCGTGTGCACGGCGGGAGGATGCTCAGTGTCTGCAGTGCGTGTGGTGCCCTCACGTTGAGTCTCGCATCGAGTCTTGCAGCGTCCAGACGCATTTGACGGGGCTGGTGCTCTGGGCGTCTGAGCTGGGGAAACCACACCATGGAGACTTCCCCTCAGGAAAGTCGGGCCTCCTCTGGAGCAGGAAGTCCTGGAGGTTAGCCCAGAGGAGTCTGGCTCCGGGCCTGTCTGCTCCTGAGTTCTGATTCTCTTGCCCCCGCAGTGACCTCGGGCAAGTGTGCGCCCCTCGCGGGCCGGCCCCTCTGTTCGTCATCAGGGCTGCACAGCACCACAGCGATCTTGTTAAGAGCTTAGTACGTGCAAGGTGATAGCTACAGACCTGCCTGGTGTGTGGCAATCGCCGCAAAATTGTTAGTCACCTGTGTTTGGGTCTGTTTTGAAGTTCAGATGTGGTGCCCGCAAAGTAAGGCCGTTGGGACTTCTTTCTTTCTCCCCTTCCCCCCCTTATTTTTCTCTCTCTCTTCCTTTTTAGACAGGATATTGCTATACAGTTCAGGTTGGCCTTGAGCTCCTTAGGTAGCCCAGGCTGGCCTTAAACTCGTAATTCTCCTGCCTCAGCCTCCTGAGTCCTGGGATTACAGGCGTGCGCCACCATGCCTGGCCCTTGAGGACATTTCTCTCATTGCCCTCATGTGGGACAAAGGCATCCTTGATGGTAATCATTGCCTGACACAGCTGAGACCAGACCGGTGCAGGGGTGGAGGTGGGGGAGCTCTGCTGCTGCCTCTGGGTCTGGGGCCACCTTGTGTGCTTCAGTTCCCGCAGAGCTGGTGTGCTGTCCCCTCCTGTCTCTGGCCTCCCCTTGGCCCAGCAATGCAGAGGCATCTGAGCCGCTCTGGAGCGTTTGTGGGATCCAAGAGGACCCTCAGATCAGGGAGCCCCGCTCTCTCCTTTCATCGGTGGGGAAACTGAGGCTCCGAGGCCGTGTGACTTGCACAAGTTCCCAGGCTTGTGACCACAGCTGCTTCTGTCCCCATGACCCTGGCCCTCGAAGCCCAGCCAGCTGCCGCCCTCTGTCACGGTCACCGGGAAGCTGTGCCCCTGTGGGGGGCGGGTGTGGTTTCCTCCACCAGCCCAGCAGAGTGCTCCGATTGTCCTGTCTCAGAGACCATGGACCGGGGTTCAGGTAGGCCGGTGCTGTGGCTGTGGCCGTGGCCGCCGTGCAGAGTGCCTCACCTCTCCTCCTCGGCCCCCCTGGGGTCTCTGGCAGCAGGAGATGGGGTGCTGGGCTGGGTCTTGGGGTACACGCACTTGGGCCCCCTACAGATCGCAGCCGCTGCACCCTGCCCCACCTGCCCTGAGCCTGTCCAGCCTGCTCCCCCTCCTCAGCAGCAGGGGAAGGACAGACTGATGCACGCCCTCCCTCTTCCCACTTGGTTGGTGCTGACTCACCCGCCTCGCTGTCCGCCTTCCAGCCCTACTGGGCTTCCGGCGGCAGGGTGCACGTAGGAGTAGGTGCCCGAGGTGTGCAATGAGTGTGTGTGCTTTGGGAGTGGTGCCTGGGAGCTGCGGTGAGCTTGTGTTGGGTTTGAGGTTACAAGGGGCAGATGACAAGCTGTGTGGGGCGAGAGGACCCCTCCCTGGGTGCCTGGACCAATGTGGGGATGAAGAGTCACAGGGATGCGCCTGGCTGGGGCAGCTTGGCCGCTGTGCTGTCTGGGGAGGGGAGAGTGCACTGGGGCTTCTGTGAAGGAATGGGGTGCGGGAGCAGCTTTCCAGACCGGGACCAGCTTGTGCCACGATGCCAGTGTGTTCCAGTCCAGTTCTCCGTGTAGTGGTCTTGTGAGGCTGGGGGAGAAAGGTATGGTGTGGCCCAGCACTCAGGAGGCTGGGACAGGAGGATCACCATGAATTCAAGGCCAGCCTGCACTACATAGTGAGACCCTGTCTCAGAAAACAAACAGAACTAAGGTGCGGCATTGGAGCAGGAGCTGGAGATGACATGGGTAGGGCAGGTGATGCTCAGGCAGGTGCCCAGCAGCAGGGCAGTGGTGGTGGCCATGGTTGCCGGGCACCAGCCCCATGTCGCATGCATCAGACCCGCACTCACTCCGAGACCCACCGGGCCCCAAGTGGCCTAGAGCTGCAGGTGAGCAGTCTTAACCCAGTGTGCTCCGAATCCCGACCCCGGGTCACAGACGGGGAGAGTCCACACCTGGTCTCTTGTAAGGGCCCGGCAGAGCGCAGGGGCCCAAGCTGTTCCACAGAATCATCTCGCTGAGTACACAAGGTGTGTGCAGGCGGTTTTCTTGTGTAGATTTGGGTCCCAGCCCTGAGATAACTCACCGTGTGTCCACATGTGTCCCCCGTGCGAGGAAGCCCAGCTCTGAGACTGCCTGGGCCCTGGGCATTCGGGAAGGAGGACGCCTGGCCCACAAGGGACAGGGCTCACAGGGGACCACCCTGTCTGTTCCCTTTGCAGCCCTGGCAGGTGTCCAGCCCTGCCCTCTAGCACCCAGGGTGTGCCAGAGGGGACACTGGTGACCAGCAGCACCAAGGTGGTGGCCTCCAGGGAGCCAGCGGCTGCTGGGCTCAGCATCTTGTCTGAGCAGGGCGGAGCAATGGTAGATGGCAGCCGAAGGGAGTCCGAGGAACCCGGCGGGGACCTCCTGCCCACCCGGAGACCCCAGCCCGATGGCGAAGCCAGCCGTGCAGAGGAGGTGGATGGCACCTGGGGCCTCACAGGGCCTGGGTGCAGTGAGCAGGACCTGATCCTGACGCCTCGGCAGCCGCCCCCAGGGCCTCCCACCAGCGTCCCCAGCCAGGACTTCTCCTTCATCGAGGTCAGCATGGGAGCTGGAGATGGGGATGGGCAGAAGGTAGGTGGCGGGTGTGTCACAGTGCTGCCCTTGTCCCCACCAGGACACTGAGATCCTCGACAGTGCCATGTATCGGAGCCGAGCCCACCTGGGGCGCAAGCGAGGCCACCGGGCTCCCGCTATCCGGCCTGGGGGAACCCTGGGGCTGGCGGAGGCAGCCGACTCAGACACACGGCTCTTCCAGGACTCCACGGGTACGTGGGCACACGGATTGTGTGTGCGTGGTGACGCTGCGTCTGTGTCTGAAGGAGAGATCTGGTCGTGGGCGGGGCGTCCGGGGTCTGCTGTGCCATGACGCCCTGTCCCCCCACCCCACAGAGCCGCAGGTGTCTCGGGCACCGTCTTCAGATGAGGAGGCAGTGGAGGAGCCACAGAGCCGCCGGACCCGGATGTCCTTGGGCACCAAAGGGCTGAAAGTCAGCCTCTTTCCTGGCCTGAGCCCGTCGGCTCTGAAGGTAGCATCCTCGCGGCGCCCGGCCTGTCTGCTCTCCATTCCCCTGGCCTCTGTCCTCCCCTGTTGTCCCGCTGTCCTCGGACTGGACCCCGTGCAGTGTGCCAGGGGATGGAAGGATGGATGAGATGTGTCCTGTTCTGGAGTCTTGGGGTTGTGGGTGTCCCTGGGCAGGGATGGATTCGGCAGGCCTGCGGGAGGGAGGGCCGGGTGGGCAGCTCAGTCAGGGCTGCTGTCTGGCCCAGCTCCTGACAGAGCTCAGCACCTGCCGTGTGGAGGCTCGGCCCAGGTTGTGGCGGGTCAGCCTGGTTCCGGGCTGTGCCGCCCTGGTAGAGCCTGGTGCTCCTGGGTCTCCCTCCATGCCTGTTACCTGCTTCTGTCTGGATTGTCCCGCAGGCCAAGCTGCGCTCCCGGAACCGATCGGCCGAGGAGGCAGAGCCGGCAGAGGGCAAGCCCGGCCCAAAGGAGGCTGCTGTCCAGCGCTCCAAGTCCTGCAAGGTCCCGGGGCTGGGGAGGCCCCTCACGTTGCCCCCCAAGCCAGAGAAGTCCTCAGGGTAGGTGACCAGGCTCCGGGCACCCCCTGGCCTGGACAGAGGGAAACGAGGTCCTGAGTAGCTGTGTAGGTTAATGGCAGAGTGCGGCCCTGCAGCCAGGCCTCAGCTTCCTCTTCTGGCTGGAGGGCCCCGTCCCTCCCCACCATGTCCTCTGTTCACCTCCCAGACCTACACGCTCTGCCTTCCAGGTCGCAGGGGTCATCGCCCAGCTGGCTGCAAGCGCTGAAGTTGAAGAAGGAGAAGGTCTGAGGAGGCCCCAGGTGAGCCCCCGCATGGAGGCCCACGCGCCCTCTGGCCCGGGTCGGGGGTGCCCCATCCCAGCCCGGCGGAGACTGTTGCCGCTGCCTGGGGGCTGGCCCGGTGGTCCCTCTGGCAAGTGCCAGGTGAGGACCCGCCCACTGCTGGGCAGGGCACAGGGCAGAGTGGCAGCAGCCCTGCTGCCACCCGACTCCTGTCTCTGCCCCTGCAGGCCCCTCTGGCAGTCTCAGGCGTGCCCGGTCCTGTGGGCTTCCCGCTCAGGGACACGGCTGCGGCCTCTGTTCCCAGCCCTCTGAGGAGCCCCGGGGATACATTAATGCACTTTGTATCGTCTCCCTGACCCTGCTGGTCCTTCCGCCTGGCCCTGCTGCCCGCCGTGGTCAAAGTTTCTTGTCTTTCTTCCCTGGCCCTCCTCCCACTGCCGCTGCCTCAGCCTCCTGTGGGTTTTCTTTTGATACCAATTTCTAGCATTTTTATAAAGGCCTTCGATTTTTGTAACGGGCGGAGCCTCCCCCCGTGAGGCGCCCCATGGATACCAATGACATTTTGCCACTTGAAACATTCAATAAAGTGTTTTGGGAATCGGTGCTGTCCGGGCCTGTGCTTGGTGATACAGGTTTGAGCCCTGGTTCCCGGGAGCTCGCCCTAGTCTTGAATGTGTCCTTTCCCTTCCATCTGTGGGCTCAGTGTCCTTCCAGAGAATGTGTTGGTCACGCAGGCTGATTGCGGGTGCAGATACCCCGTCCGAGCAGCTGGACCTGGAAAGGCTGTCACATGGTGCGGCCCACGTGTGCCAGTCACAGGGGACCCAGGCTCCTTCCCTATTGTGGCTTGGCCGACTGCCCTGGCCTTGGTGTCCTCTGTGGCGTGCGATGGGGACTCGGAAGAGGAGGGAGTAGTGTGGGAGGCTCAGTCTGCCTGCTGCTGTGACGCTGGACTGCGGCCCAGGTACCTGTGAACCTGGAAGTGCATTTCCCCATGTCCTGGGGCTGGAAGTCCAAGGTTGGAGCTGGGCAGCTTCCGTGTTGGGCAAGGGCGTCCCTTCTGGCTCATGGGTGGCCACTGCCATGGGTGGGACAGAGGGTCCTGTTCCAGGGAAGGAGTGGGCAAGAAGGGGTGCCGCAGCTGCGGCAAGTACCAGATCTTCAGCCCGGAGAAACAAGCAGAGGCCCTGGACGGTGTCCTGCACCTTCCGGACCCGCTGGGCTGGTGGCCCCACTTGTGGGCGGCTCTGTGCTCAGGTCCTGCTCCACGGCTGGGTCTGTCTACTGGCTGCTCTGCCGGGCACCGCCCCCGTGGGAGCGACACTGGCCTGCTGGGGCGTCCCTGAAGCTAGGTGAGGCTGCCTGCCCCTGCGTGGCTCCTGTCCTCTGCTTGCTGGCCGGGATGGCACTTGTGGTTGCCAGTGAGGTTTACCACGTGTGCCCCAGACGGGAGCAGCACTGTGACCCTCACCATACTGGGCCACCAGGGCTGAGCCGAGGTGGCAGAGCGAATGTGGTGCCCCGGAGTGCCCGTGGCCCCTCCCTGTGACACTGATCTGTCCCCAGCCTGGCCCTCCGGCTGCAACAGGAAGGGCAGCCCCGAATCCTGGAGATGCCGTCCACCCTTGTCCCTGTGGCGGGCAGCCCTTGGCTGGTCCATGCGGATTTCTGTATAGGTAGTCGGCCGGCCACAGCCTTGGCACTCCCCCAGACATGCTTTCTCTTCTTGCAGCACAGGCAGGCCGACAGCCAGGTGTGGTGGCGCATGCCTGTGATCCCAGCCCTGGAGAGGCTGAGGCAGGAGGGTCATGAGTTCGAGGCCAACCTGGGCTCTGGGCTCCATCGCAAATTCAGGCCTGACCTGTACTCCTATACCCTGTTTCAAGCAAAACAAAACAAAAAATCAAAAGACAAAAACCTAACACACAAGATGGTTGGGCTGAGAATTTTCCAATTCATTAAATTCTGCTTCCGTTTCGATGAAAATCTCCATCTTTAAATACTCTTTTCTACATTTTACTAAAAGCCTTCAAGGGAACCACACTGCACTTCAGCGGCGGGCTTCCTCCCACCGCACGTCCCGGTCTGACGGGGTTTCCAGCTGGTCGTGACCGGGGTTCCCACAGGCACCTGGGGCTTGGTAAATCTGCGCATGGGGCTCCCAGCGTTGGGGGCCGGTTTTCCTGGCTTTGTGCAAAGGGCGCAGCCAAGGGACCCGGTGTGGGGTGGAGGAGAAGCATGGGCCTCTGTGCTCTGGTCTGCGAGTCCCCTCAGCATCCTGTGGAGTATCAGGCGGGTTCTGGACCTGGAATCTGACTGGCTGGCGGCCCAGCGGTGTTGTGATGGGGCTGCAGGCAGGGTACCAAGCATCTCTGTGACTGGCCTGAGGGAGGGAGTCATAAGCCTGGACCTGGGAGTGACAAAGCTACGTGGACCATCCCAGGCTCTGTGGGCCACACCATGCGTGCGTGAAGTGGCCTGTGAACGTCAGGGACCCATCCGGGGAGGCTGAGAAGGGTCCTTTCTCCCAAGCATCTGGAGCGTGACCCCACACAAGCCCTGCCCTCAGCCTAGCACTCCGCCATGCTGGTTCCCCTGATCCAGCTCAGGACCAGCACCACCTCCCCAAGGCCCGAGCGGCCATTGACCCCTGCTGACCTCGGACACTGTCCCACTTACTAGTGCTTTGTAGGTCTCACTGTGCAGGCTAGGCTGGTCTCCAACTCACAGCGATCCTCCTGCCTCAGTCTCCCAAGTGCTGGGATTACAGGCGTGTGTCACCATATCTGGCTCCTTTTTCTTTTTAATAAAAGAGGACGGGGCCTATCCACCTAATTTGAGAATTTCACCAAAGCTGTGGACTCTAGAAAAGTGCATGTATATGGTTTCACAAACCCATCCGGAACTTGGTCGTTGCTTCCTAGAGCAGTGCAGCCCTCCCTGGGGAGCTCCTGGGTGCTTATTCACAGTGCACAGTACTCCCGCAGGCCCCAGCCCAGGAGAGAAGCCAGGAACCCGCATCCTGGGAGGTCCCTGGAGTGAGCGAGGAAGGCGAGTGCTTGAGGGTGCCAGATGGGCTGTGCCGGGCCTTCCCGGGCCTGTGGTCTCTGCTGGCGAGAGCTGGGTCCCCTTCCCCCTCCTCCATGAGCGGCGGCACTGGCGGGGGCCCAAGGCAAACACTTAGGCTCATTAGAGGGACAAATGGAGCCTGGCTAGGGAAGGCAGGGCTGGGTCCACAGCATGGGCCGGGTTTCCCACACTTGCCCCATCAGGGTAATGATTTAGGGCCTTTGGTTTGAGTCTAAGACAGAGGACACACGCACACACACGCACACACATGCACACACGCACACACACCACACACACACACACGTGCTCTCCTCTCTCTTTCACATGTTATACCTTCACGCACAGTCTTTGACCATCCAGGCAGGTATATCTGACAAATAATACAACTGGGAAGGCAGTACTGCTCCTTTTTGTTTTGGGGGGACAGGGCCGTGGTGGTAGTTTAGGGCTGCCTCGACTGGCTTAAACTTGAGCTCCTCCTGCCTCAGCCTCGTGGGTGCTGGGATTACAGGTGTGTGTTACCATGCCCAGCTAAGAAACGCCGTTCTTGTCGTGCGGTCCTTGCTGGGGGAGGGCCTGGGCTTCTCTGGAGTGGCCTCAGAGAGGCAGGAAAGTCACTGGATGCTCGTGTTGAGGAAAACTGGACAAACTAGAGGGCTGATCAGTTCTTGGCAGAGGTGGACCTGGAGGGACCGAGCCCTGAGAGTTAGTGGAGTGAGTGCACGGAGACAGTTCACGGTGCTCCTGGAACTGCCCTCCGCCCTTCTGCTGTTAGGCGGCGGAGTTCTTCCTCCGACAGCTCAGACAGAGAGCTACTCAGTCCTGGGAACATCGGCAGCGTCTCGCGTTCCCTTCCCCTTTCTGTTCAGTACTGTGGATTGAACCCAGATGGTCTCAATTTCCCAGGTTGGGCTTGAACGTGTGATCCTCCTGCCTCAGCCTTCTGAGTACCCAGCTGAGATTCCTCCAAGGGAGGTCCGTGCACGTGTGACCTGGACACCAGGGTGATGGAAGTCACCCCGTGATCCAGGAGCCAGCCGGGGTGTGGCCACCCGACCCTCAGCATCCAGGTGGCGGCGGTTCGGAGGGCTTCTGAAGGTTGCTGCTTCCTCCCCTGTGTCCTGTCCCTCCAGTGTGGCCCGGCTCCTGCTGCAGTCGCAGCATGTCGGAGCGCGCCGCGGGCAGCTCTGAAGGGGCCTGGGCAGAGGGGGGTTAACCCTGCCTGGTGCCACTCTGTGCTCCAGGGGCCGGCGGCCGAGGCCTGAGTGGCCGCGACCAGCTTCCCAACGCAGCCCGGCCCTTCCGGCCTCCTGTTCTTAGGGTTAGGGTGGGCGTGCCTTTCTTGGGGCGGGTCTGCTCCCCGCCCAGCCCACCGAGGTGAGCCCTGTGGTTCCTCTGCCACCCCCAAGTGCCCTTCACAGCTGGGTTGGGAAGCCCGCTGGCAGCTCGCAGGGCACCCCGCCTGCCCGCGGGCAGTGCCAGGCCCTGGTGGCCAGGGCTGCCTGGGCGCAGAGCGATGAAGTGGGTTTTAGTTGCCGTCCAAGGAACGACTCTCATCATACTTTTATTTATGTAGCACTTTGCCTCCAAAGGGCCCGGCACTAGTCCATTCATTCATTTTTTAAAAAGCAACGTCTATTGAATATTTTTCTGATGAGAAAAGCAAAGCATATTTATGGCGGAGCACTTAGGAAATACGGGGAAGTATACAGCTGAGGGAAACTGCCTGGAACCTCACCCCAGATGCACCGCTGCTCTTTGGTGGTTGTTTTTGTTGTTTTGTTTTTTTAGAAGAAGGCTGTTTTGAATACACTTAGATTCGCACAAAAGTTGAAATGATCTCAGAGTGTCCTGCCCCTACTCTTAATTCCCCAGTGTTAATATCTTAACATCAGTGTGTACCTTTGTCCTGACAAGTGAAACAATATCAATATATTATTGTTAAAGTGCGTAGTATATTTACGTTCCCTTAACTTATCTCTATTTCTTTTCCTTCTCTTGTTCTTTTGGTTTTCTGAGATAGGGTCTCACTGTGTAGTTCAGACTGGCCTTGACCTTACTCTGTAGCCGAGGCTGGCCTCAGACTCGTGCTGCTTCAGCCTCCTGAGTGCTGGTTTTACAGGCATGCGCCACCACACCTGCTATTTCTTATTTGGTGGGAGGTGCGGGGCATGCAACTCAGGGTCTCACACATGCTGGGCAACTGCACTACCCAGCCGCAAATGTCCTTTTAAAAAAAAGATTGTTGTAGGATTGTATCTAGGACCCCACATTACATTCGGCCATCAAGTCTCATAGGCGCCCCTTGAGGGAAGGTTTCGTGGACTTCCCTTGTTTCCCGTGACCTTGGCAGTTTGGAGACGTTGTAGCCAGACGCTCTGCGGAACGTCCTTCCATTTGCCGATCGTGCCCGGGGCACACGCTATCTCCACAACTTATCTCTGCTAACTTTCACCTGCTCAGCCGGCCGAGGCAGAGCATGTCGGTTTCCTCCAAGGTGGGGCTGTTCTTTCGCCTCACGCCGCACTGTACTTTCTGGAAGGGAGTCCCTGAGTGCTAAGATCCCCACAGCCTAATCCTACCCCTCACTCGCCCATCTCTGAAATGAGTGCAGCTCCAGTGGGCACTGGTTATCATTTCGGCCAAGATCTGGGGCGCCGGGTTCCAGCCTCACAGCTTCCCTTGCCTTGTTTCTGGCAGTATTAGCGTGTAGGCACACATCACCTCTCTAAACCGGTCTGTGCTTTGGTTTCATCATATTAAAAACAAAATTAGGCAGCACTTACTCTGTGCCAGGCACTCAGCCCCGGGCTTTCATGATGGAGTTGACTCAGTGACTTTCGTTGTTGCTGGACACGATACCGATACCCACAGCTCAGAGGAGAAAAGGTTTATTTCGGCTCGTGGTTTAGAAGTTTCAGTCCTTGCTTGGTTGGCTGGCTCCGAGGCAGAATGCCACGGCAGAGGGGCGTGTGGGGGAGAGCTACTCATGTCATGGCAGACAGGAAGCAGAATCCAGGGAGGAGACGGAAGGGAGCTATGACCTTCCGGGTCACGCCCACAGGGACCCCAACCCAACAGCAAGTCAGCTGTGAGCGCCAGAATCCAAAAGCCCCACCTTGGAGTGCAGGAGGCTTTGGGGGACACCCAGAGGTAAATCCTCATGGAGGTGGTGCCCTGTGGTCACGGGATGGGCGGGAGCTGCGATTCGTGGCTGCAGAATAGCTTCTTCGGGGATGTCCTTTGTAAGTGGCTGAGCTGGCATTGGGAGACCAGAGGTCACCCCTGGCCAAGTGCGACCAGACGGGTCCAGAGTGTCCTAGACCTCAGGGTTCTGCAGCAGGCCTAGCCTCGGGGAGTCACCTCGCATCTGTGCTTCAGTGCCGCCCTCCCTGCCCAACAGGGATAACACTCACATTCCCTTCCTCCTAGGGCTGTTGTGAGCAATGAATTGGCTAAAATAATGCTTGGTTCAGGGCGAGGAGCCAAGGAAGGTTATAAATATCACTGTGTTCGTTTTTCATTTGCATTTCTATCTATTAATTCATCCATTGTCTGTGTACCATTCATCTGTCCATCTGTCTGTCCATCTGTCCATCTATCCATCCATCCATCCACCCAGTCACCTATCTATCCATCTGTCTGTCCATCCATCCATCCATCTGTCCATCTACCCACTGATTCATTCATTTGCCCATCCATCTGTCCATCTATCCACTAATCCATCCATCCATTCATCTGTGCATCCATCTGTCCATCCATCCATCCATCCATCCACCCATCCGTCTGTCCATCAGGAGCAAGCACTACCTACTCCCAGCCTCAGTTGCTCCATCTACAATGGGAATTGAAATGAAATTAATTTTTTTAAAAGAAGGTGGAGTCTTGCTGTGTGGCCCAGGCTAGTGTGCAGTGACTACTCACAAATGTGACCCCGCTGCTGAGACAGGGTAGACGCCCACTTGGTATAGCACATTGCAGCCCGAACTTCAGGCTGCCTCCTTCCGCCTTGCCAACTTTCTGGGGGGGGCGATTCTTAACCTTTTGGAGGCTGGTAAAACAAAATACGTAGGATAACAAAGTTAACTAATGATGGTGAAATAGTTATCGAGATATTAAGAAAGAGGTTAGTGATACAGTAACACGTATGCATGTTTAGTAGTGCCTTAAACAACACGCTGTAAGGTGGGTCCGGTCATTACAACATTGAGGTGGTGATAATACACAGTGTTTGAGAATTCTGTAATTCCTGCACGGGCTGTGGACACACCTGCATTGCTCTCGATAAGATGGCACCAGGTTGTCTGGTGTTAGGCTGTGGCCTGGCCTGGACTTACAATGGGGAGAAATGGTACATTTCAGTCAGAGATCAGTGAATCTTTTCCCTTCTCTCAATGCAGGTTCACAGGTGACTGAGTTCTCAGCCCCAGATAAAGAACTGAACCGGGCTGCCGGGGTCCTTCCCAGCTCTGCGATTCTGTGTGGTTCCATGAGCAGAGCCGGGAGCCCCGAGCACCTGGTGCAGGATGGGCCTACGAAGGCCCTCTCGGGCTCGGCCTGGCTTCCTGAAGGGAAAGAGGTTCAGAGCAGCAGGCTCCCCTGGGCCTTGGCCTGCTGATCAATGGCTATGCAGATCTATCGACCCAGCCCTCTGTTTTCGGGAAGCGGCTGCCTTTCTCTGGCTAACCCCCTCCCGCCTGGCCTGAACCCTTCTGCTGTGCTCCCGCCCCACCCTCGGGCAGGACAGGAATGGGATGGAGGGGCACCCCATGGAGGAGGGAGGGTCGGGAGGAGGCTGCTGGGCTTTCATGGGCCAGCAGCCTCCCAGCTAAGCTTCTAACCAGGTCTGCCTGGACTTGGGGGGCCGCGCTCTGTGTTGGTGCTGGAGGATTCTAGCCCTGCACCGCGCAGCTCTCCCCACAACCCCATGCAACACACACACACACACACGCATACACACATACACATGCACACTGCTGTGGACTCAGACAGCTCAAGTTGGCAAGAAGGAGCCATTGGTGCAGATTTGGGGTGCCGGGAAGGCGGGAAGGGCCTCCCTGGGTCTGCTACATTCAGTCTCTGGCGTCCCGTCTCAGTGTCACCTGCAGCTCTTCTCTGGCTCCGTATCCGCCTCCCTGGACACTTGTTTTGTACTGAGACATTGCCAAGGAGGTGCTAGTTCATCTGACTGCAAAATCTCCCTTAGCTTTTGTGCAGAGAGTCGGGTGGAGGCACGGGAGGGGACACTGTGACCCTGTCGGGGGGAGCTGAACTCCTCACTGTCCCCCAGATTCAGTGCAGCCCGGCAGGGGGCGCGAGGAGGAGTCAGGGATGGCTCCCTCTCCAGGGACAGTCTGGCGAGAGCGATGGCTGCAGGAGAGAAAGCCGAATCTGTGTCACGGGGATGGTAATGGTTTCGTGCCTGTGCTCAAGTGCGTCTGAAAACACAAACAGTCGGTGAGTTGACAGCTGCTCCTGGTCTGAGTGGCACGGTGAAAGCCTGTGCTGGCTCCATCCTGCCGGGGATGGGAGTCCCCCTCCAATGCCCGTCAGAGTGACTCTGGTTGTCAGAGTGACTGTCCCGGTGCTGCGCTGATTCACCCTGAGTCACTCCAAGTCACCCCGAGTGAATTTAATGATGGCCCAGAGCTCAGGGCTCCTGAGGCTGGCGGAGTCCAGCTACACCAGAGCAAGTCTGCGAAGCGCACGCTCCCTGTAATCGTCATCACGTCCGGGCTAGCGCAGTGCTGTGGGGGTTTGAGAGCTGGAGATGCACATTCACGTAACTCTTCTGTGCTAGCACGCTGTTGTAACCCTTCTGCTGTTACTGCTGCTCACCTGGTACTGTGCCTCACGCGTAGACTTCGTCCTTAGTGTGTGTACACAGGGGAAGCACAGGGTCTGTCAGGTCCAGGTCCATTTGGAGTTTCGGGCATTCCCCCAGGGGTTGTGGCCCAGGTCCCCGGGAGAGAAGGGACGCCGGACTGCGCCCTCGAGTGGCCAGCCACGAAGCCCTGTCAAGGTGGAGTTTGCCAGGGGCAGAGGGGGAGGGGGGGGTCCTTGGGCACCATACTCGGCATGGGCCAAGTCCGGGGGTGAAAAGGTGTGGCCATGAATAAATACCACGTAACTTCTCTTATGTAAGAAAACCCAAGGTATAAATAATTTTTTTGCTGTTATTTTGAGACAAGATCTCACTGTGTAGTTCAGGCTGGCCTTGAGCTCAGCGTGTACCCCAGGGTGGCCTCCAACTTGGAGCAATCTTCCTGCCTCAGCCTCCCAAGTGCTGGGATTACAGGTGTGCACCACCATACCTGGCTGAATGATTTTTAAAAACAAAATAAAAGATACACAATGGGAAACAGAGATAGATCTTTTTCAAAAGAGAAAGGGATCTAGAAATGGAGGGGAGGGCGGGAGGGGAAAGGGAGTAAAAAGAATTAAAATGTGTTAGGTGCATACATCTAAAATGTCCCTAAGATGAATGCAGCATTATGTGCTATAAACCTGCACTAATAAAATCTTTTTAAACAAATGAGTAGTGCTCGGAAAGTAGGCGTTCTCTGAGTTTGCTGGGGCTGTTATAACAAATTGCCCCAGACTTACGGGAAGTCTATTCTCTCCTGGCCCTGCAGGCCGGAAGCCCAGACACGGTTTCTCCTGAGGATGCGAGGCCTCCAGGCGGCCACCTCTTTACCGCATCCTGGCATGGCCACTGCCTGTGCAACCCGTTGTCTCTTTGTACGTGCACCCTTCAGACTGGATCAGGGTCCACCCTGATGGCCCTCCAAATCCAGCCACATTCTGAAGGACGTCGCGGGCCCTTCCAAATTTTCATTTAACTCAGGGCAACAGAACGCAGCCCGTAAACAGCGGTGACTTGGAAGAAGGACAGGAGGGGTTGGGGTGGTGTTGGCCATGGTGGCCAGGATTGGGCTTCACACTTGGGCACTTAAAGGCGCCAGCTGCTCCTTCTGGCCTTGGGGGACCTGTGGGACAGTAAGGCCTCTCATCTTCCTGTCCCTAGTGCTCCAGCAATTTGGGGACGAGTAGCCAGTCTCAGGGTCAGCCTTGGGCCTGTTCCGGGGCTCTGAGGGGTCCTTGGATCCCGGAAGCTGATGGAGTGGGGACCTCTCACTTGGACCCAGCTGGCCGTACCGACAGGACACAGGAGCCAGGTCTGCTCCTTGCCTGGTCCCCACGGTCCCCAGGCAGGGATGGGGACTCCGAGGTCCCTGTGGCCTCCCTAAGGTCACAGGGAAGTCTCCACAGCTCTGCTTCCTGCTTTCTGAAAGGGTCAGACCAAGATTACTGAGGTCTGGGCCCTTCCGGTGCTTTTAGACTCTGCGTCTGAGAGGGAAGTGGGGGAAGACGAGCAGAGCAGGATGGAACCCATTTCTCCCCGTCCCTGGGGAGAGCCCCCCCCATCCCAGAGGCCTGGGAGTCTGCTTTCGTGGGGCTGGAAGGCTGGCTTGGGCGGATGAGGTGGGAGATTCTGGCTGGTTAACTCTTTAAACACTCACTCTTTCTTCCTTTTTTTTTTTCGGCAGCACTGGGGATTGAACCCAGGGCTTTCACACTGAGCTACATTCCCAGCCTCTTTTTCTTTTTGAAAGAAGGTCTTGCTAAATCATTAAGTTGCCCAGGCTAGACTCAAACTGGAACTCCTCCTGCCTCAGCCTCCGGAGTGCTGGGGTTACAGGGTGTGTGCCACCATGCCCAGCAGAAGCTTCCTGTTTTATACCCAGCCTGCGGTATTGAGCTGTAGCAACAGAAAAGACTAAGACTCACGCGTAAGAAGCCTCAGGAACCCCGGCCACCGCGCTGTGAGGCTGAACCGTGAGGACAGCCCCTCCCCCGCCCCGCTCTGTAGACCCGGCTGCCTGTCCAGCCTTCGGGCTCCCCGCGGGCTCCCGAGCGGGCCCCCGTATCTCCAGCCCAGCCTCCGGCCACTGCCGGTCTTCCCAGTTGAGGCCGCAGACATGGAATAGAAAGAGGGGTCACTGTGGTCACTCTGGCCACCCCACGCCCTGCCCAAACCCTCCACCACGATGCACAGCTGCATAATGCAACGGTTGTTTTCTGTGGTGCAGCTTTGGGCTAACCGAAGCCACAGCGACGTGTCTCAGGTGCAGAGTGGCCGGCCCGGCAGGGCGAGCTTAGCTTCTTGGCAGGGTGGGAAAAGGCAAGATCGGCTTCCCTGAGCCCAGCGGCCGCGGGAGAACCTGGTGTAGGCCAGACGAGCGTGCAACACATCCCAGCACATGGCGCTCAAGGGGTGTGTCTGAGTGCGCTCCTCCCAGGGCCTCTTGGCGGCCTTGGGATGGACATTACGAGGGAGGAGGACTTGGGCCTTGGCTCTCAGAGCTGCTGCGGCTCCTCGTTCACCCCGTGTGAGGCCGCCCTGCCACAGAGCTGACCCACGGTACAGGGCTGCGACGCCAGGGGCGGTTGTGACTCCTCTGAACCCCAGTCTTCCTCTCATCCCTAAAAAAGAATAATAAACAGTGCTGGCTTTGTGCAGAACCGCAGGGAACAGCATGAGGCAGGCGTTGCTGCTGAGTTTTGGGGTGATTTTTGTGAGACAGGGTTTTGCTATGTAGCCCAGGCTGGCCTTGAACTTGTGGCGACCCTCCTGCCTCAGTCTCCCAAATGCTGGGACTGTGGGGGTGCACCACCATGCCCAGCTTTTCCACTGAATTTTCCCATCGCTTTTTATTTTCATTAGTACCTCTGTGTAGTACTTCATGTTTACCTTCCTTGCGGGGAGTTGGTACATAGCACATTTTAATTCCTTTCCTCATCCCTTTTCCATACCTGCCCCCCTCCCTCCACCTTTTGATCCCCTTTGAGAACAATCGTCTATTATCTATGTTTGATTTTGCTCTGTGTTTATACTTTGGGCTTCTCATATAAGAGAAACCTTGCAATATTTAAACTTGTGAGTCTGAGTTACTTCACTTAACATTACGGTCTCAAGGTGTATCTGTTTTCTTACAAATGACTCAAGTTTATCTTCTTGTGGCACTGTAGAACACCATTGTGGGTAAACACCACATTTTCTTTGTGCACTCATGGCATCAGTTTGGGCCTGTCTCTTGCCAGAACTTGTGCCGCTCCTCTGCTCCATCTTTAGAGCAGCTGCGTGGTTCTGGAGCCCATGTGTGACTCAGCGGACCTCTGTGTCCCACGGACTCACAGCCTCACCCAAGGCCGAGACGGGGCGTGGCCATCCCAGGGACACCAAGCTGGCCAGCCACAGTGCCTCACCGTGTCTAGACTGTCTTTTCTGTGATTCATAAAGAGGGCTCTGGAAGCCGCCCTTGCCTCAAACAGGTGTATGGAGAAGACTTTGATTTATTTTATTTAAAAAGCACCTTTCTTGAGACATAAATCATGAAGCAATCGTAAAAAGCACCCATTTAAAGTGTGTAACTCTGTGGCATTCAGTACAGTCACAGAGTTGTGCAACCATCATCTCTAGCAGCTGCAGGACATTTTCATCACCTCGCCAAGACACCCTGTACCCGCTGCTGTAACCCTCTTGCTCCCCGCCACCCTTGGCACTGTCCCTGTAGATTTGCCTCTTCTGGACATGTTATGTAAATGGGTCATGCAGTATGTGGTCCTTGTGACTGGCTTCTTTTGATCGGCATAATGCTTCCAGGCCTATCCACGTTATAGCGTGTGTCAGAGTTTCATTCTTTTTATTGTCAAATAATGTTCCCTTGTATGACAACACCATGTTTTGTTTGGTGGGCATGTGACTCAGCTTTCCTGGCGCTGGGACACCATGACTGACACTCACAGTTTAAAGAATGAGAGGTTTAATTTGGTTCATGGTTTCAGGGGATTCAGTACATGGTCAGTGGGCTCCAGGGCAGACACATCATGGTGAGAGGGAGTGGTGGGAGAGAGCTGCTCGACCTGCAGTGTCCAGGAAGCAGAGAGAGAAGGGAGGAGCTGGGAGGGAGGGAGTGAGACCATCCAAAGGCACAGCCCCAGTGACACGCCTCTTCCAGCCAAGCCCTGGGTCCTAACACATTGAGCACATTCAATATGGCACCCTCAGCATCTGCTCACCTTCCAAATCCCCCCCCCTCCAAGCACATGAGGCTTTTGGGGGACATTCTAGTTGGAACCGTGACAGTGAGTGTTCGGGTTGTTTTCACTTTTCGGTTGTGAAGGATAATGCTTTTATAATGATTCATGTGCATTCTTATGCAGATCTATGTTTTCGTTTCTCAAATGAGAAGGTATCCTAGGAGCGGAGCTGCTGTGTCACATGGTAACCTCATGGCCAGCTCGGGGGGGCCGCCAGCCTGTTTTCCAAGCAATGATGTCTGCTTTCCATCCCCACCACCAGCGGGCACAAGGGTCCTGATTTCCCTACATCCTCACCGCACTGGTCTGTTAAAGTGTGGTGTGCAGCTGTGTGCATTTCCTTGATGGCTGATGGTGCTGACCACCTTTCCATTGGCTTAGCGGCCTTCTGGGTGGGCACCCAGACCCCTTGCTGTTGCTGAGTCGAGTTCCTTAAATATCGTCCGTACAAGTCCCTCATGCTAATCTACCTTCACGGATTTTTAGGAAGCTCGTTCCTAACTTCCTTGTTCCCGTGCTTACTGGCTAGAGAGCTGTGTCAGAAACGGAATGTCGGCTCACCCACGTGGCACGGTGGCTGGCTCACACCCACGCCAGTGGCTGGCGGGAACAGGTCCTCCCGGCTCCTTTCCCTTCCCCTCTCTTTCCCTGGCTTCTCAGGAGGGGTGACTGTAGAGGTGGATCAACAAGGCTTGTGGGGTTCTTTCAACCTCAGCCCCGTCTTCCCCAAGAGTGGGGTGTGTTTTCCTCCTCTTCCCACCCCTAACTTTCTTTTGCAAACCACTCTCCGAAAAGGGACACTTTGATCCAAGCATGGTGGTGCACAGCTATAATCCCAGCACTCTGGGAGGCTGGGGTGGGAGGATGGCAAGTGCAAGCCTAGTCTGTGCAACTTAGTGAGTTAGTGAGACCCCGTCTCAAAATAAAAAAGGCTGGGGGTGTGGCTCAGTGCAAAACTGGGTTCAGTCCCCAGTGCTGCAAAACCAAACCAAACCAAATGGTTCTCAGCCCGGAAAGGGCACATGGCGCTGGGTTAGGCGGCCAGACTGTTCCTGGGCCGAGGCCAGGGTGTAAGGCAACGAGAGCAATTGTGCCTTGGAGGGGAGGAAGGGACAGTGGCCCCGTTTTCTCTCGAGGATGTATCTTGGCAGCATCATTCGTGTCTACTAAGCTCTGAAGTTGAGCCAGGCAGGGTGCTGGGCACTATGTACTCCTTATCCCACTGAACCCCCTCAGGGCTTTATGGGTTGGGGATGGCGCCTCCTCACTCTCCAGAGGTGGACCTAAGTGTCACCCAGTTAGCGCAGCGCTGGGGCTGAGCCTGGCTGTCTGCCTTCCACACTGCACTCTTAAGTAGGGTGCTCTTGATACTGGGCACCAGGCGCATGGATTCGAGTTGTGTTGGTGCTCAGGGTCACATCCTTTTCCACAGAGATTTGCACCAGCGACAGGTGAGCTGCGGGGTCAGAGCCAGGGTGCGGAGCGACACTCGGCACGCACGGGTCAGTGGACCTCGGCCTGGGACAGCCCCTTCTCTGAATTTCCTTCCCACCCAATGGCAATAACAGACCGAGGTCGGAGGGCTGTGGCGAGGGTCATGTGAGATCAGGGCCGTGCGTGGGATTTGTCCACACTAAGGTTTGAGGCCCGGGATTGTTCTTATTGTATTGTTCACTCGCTTCGGGCCAAATCCTGTCATGAATGGCCCCGAATCTAGATAAGGAGCGTTCCCAAGAAGCCAGGCCTTGGTGCACTTCTGCCAAGCGTTATTCAAGACAATAGGAGCGGGGTTCCACCCAGGCGCCGGGCGTCAGAGCTCTGTGCTCGATTAATCCCGAGTCCTGTCCATTCCTCCCCTTCCCAACCAGCAGCCTGGACCCTGGCCCTTCCCCCATCTCCTGCTGGTACCAACGGGCAGAGCAGGCTAAATCTTGATCCTCTTATTTTTCATTTGGAGGGAGGGTCTTGCTAAGTCACTGGGCTGCCCAGGCTGGGCTTGAACATGTGACCCTCCTGCCTCAGCCTCCCAAAGTGCTGGGGTGACAGGCGTGGGCCACTGCCCCGGCCCATGACCTTCTTCTTTACCTTGATAGGAGGTGTTTCTTTGGGGCAGAGGCACAATGTGGTCCCCTGATGTGCACATGCATTCGTTGGGCCAGCAGGATGCTACCAGAGTGGCTTGTGTCCCCTCCAGGCAGGGGCAGCTAAGAGCCGGTGTCCCTCGTCCACGTCCCCTTCCCCGGCTGGAGGCCGCCTGAGGGACGGAGGAGGCACTTGACTCTGCAGCAGCCTGTGATGGGAGCAAGGAACACGTCTTAGCTGCCACGTGGTGCCGAGATTTGGGGTTCCCCGGTTCGTTGCGCAGCCTGGCATTGCTCTGAGGGACGCATCTCCCGCTCTGCTGTCAGGCCCTGCAGCGGGCGCAGCGGGGACCTCCAGCAGCGATGGAGACACGGCACGGGCAGGGGGGAGGAGGGACAGGTGTGACGGGTGCTTGTTCACAGGCTCCCGTGACACAGCCTGCCCTGCCGCCGATGCACTGCGTGCCTTGGATAAGTCGCTGTCTCGCCGAGCCTCAGTTTCCTACATACGCAGTAAGCCACAGACAGTGACGGTGCTGCTGTGAACACCAGACGAGTGCTTAGCTCTGTGTCCTGCGCGGGGAAGGCGCCCCATGAGAACTGGCTGTGTTGCCTGTCGGTCATTGTCATGGCGAGGGAGGGTGTGGACAAGGAGGGTGCTTCCCGTCCCGACCCGCAGAATGGGGGGCAACCGTGGCAACTGCGAGGAGGCCAAGAGAGGGTGTTCCGAGGGCCCTGGGAACTAATTCATGTATCCCTCACTCTCCCCATCCATCCATCCGTCCTTCCATCCTTCCATCATCCACCCACTGTCCATCCATCCATCCATCCACTCAACTATCCATCCATCCATCCTTCCACCTGTCCATCATCCACCCACTGTCCATCCATCCACTCAACTATCCATCCATCATCTACCCACCTGTCCATCTATCCATCCATCCATCCTTCCATCCGTCCATCATCCACCCACCTGTCCATCCGTCTATCTATCCATCCATCCTTCCATCCATCCATCATCCTTCCATCCATCTGTCATCTACTCACTGTCCATCCATCATTCCACGTGCCTCTGCATCCATCCCTCCACCTGTCCACCCATTCACCCCCCATCCACCCACCCAGCCACCCACCAATCAACAAACTAAAAATAAATTAGTATCATTTTCTGAATCCAAACGGAATCTCTTACCGACGGGAGATACAGCCTTTATCTCTCTAAAAGGAGCGTCTGGAAGGCAGCTGAGGAAGATGCTGTCCTGACGGGAAGGGCAGCTGCAGGCAGCCGGGGTCAAGGCTAAGTCAAGGCCCTGGTGAGGCCCTGGTGAGGAGCAGCGTGGGGAGCCAGCCAGGGCTCCGTGGCCGGGGGCTGCAGCCTCCCGCCCACCAGGGGGCGGTGTGGGGAGGCGCTGGCCCAGGGCAGCAGGCCTGGCTGTACGCAAGGGCAGCCTCAGCTACAGAGAGGGGCCGCACCCCTGGGCCCTGCAATCCCCACTGTGCCCCTGGGAACCCCGAGTCCCTGCCACCATCACCGATCACTGCTGCGGCCCCAGGTTGAATGAGTGATTAAATTTATTTTTTATTTCGAGTCAGGGTCCAACTAAATGACAAAACTGCCTAGCTGGGACTGAACCTGTGATCCTCCTGCCTCAGCCTCCCTGAGCCAGCGCTAGGACTGTGTGATCAGGTACCATCACACCCCGCTCTGTTTAATTTTGGTTAACTAAAGCCTAACTTTTCTTCCTTCTAGTGCTGGGGGAGGTTGAACCCAAGCTCTGAGTATGCTAAGCACACGGTCTCTGCGGGGACGGGCTGAGGGTCCCGCTCCTGAGGTGACGGGGCAGGTCCCGAAGGAGGTGGCGGCGGGGTGCCCGTCCCTCCCATCCCCCACCGGCCCGAAGGGGCCTCGGGGTCTGGGCTGGGCTGTGTGAGCAGCAGACGCACTTCCTCCCGGGCGGGAAGCCTGCTGGCGGGCACTCAAGTTCTACCGCGTGGAAATGACTGCGGTGATTGTGCTCCCAGTGAGAGGGGCTACAACCAGCCTGGCCGCCTCTGGCCGTGCCGCTGCCCGGCGGGGGTGTCCTGTGCCAGCCGGGCCGTGCCATCGTCCTGCCCACCGTGCGCTCCCGGTGGCGGCGCGAGTGGGGCCCGGCGCCCTCCTCAGGCTCAGCTCCGTGAACAGCGGCTGGCCTGGGTGGGTGTCACAGAGCGAGGGCCCGCCACGCTGCTGGGCGACCCCAGGCGCAGGCCTTGGCGGCTCCAGCCGGTTTCCTTCTCTGGAAAAGGCCCCAAAGCCAGCTGCTGTGAAGAGGAGCCACAGGAAGTGGCCACTTCTCATGTCAAAGGTGGTCAAACACAAACACGGAGGGTAACATAAACCAGGCCGCTGCATTTGGCTTTAACTGATTAATTCAATTTGCACTAAGGATATGTTTCTTTGATGGGCTGATTTCATGACAAAAGAAAAGAGTCAATGATTCATTTATTTTGGTTTTTCGGGACAGGGTCTCACTCTGTAGTTCAGGCTGGACTTGAACTCATAGTGATCCTCCTGCCTCAGCCTCCCAAGTGCTGGGATTACAGGTGTGCGTCACCAGGCCTGGCCTAAAAATCAATGTTTTAATAGTGAGATTTAAATAGCTCTTCAAAATATAGCAGGAGGGAGGTGGGCAGGTGGGATGCAGTACCTCACTGGCAAGCAGCTTTTAGGGAAGGGTCAGTCGGGCCTCGGGAGGAGGTAGAGCAGTGCTGAGTTCTGGGAGGGAGGTGGGCCGGACTCGCGTCTAGCAGGGTGGGTCACAGCTTGGTGGAGGGGGCTCAGGACCGTGCGTCTGATGGAAGGGACAGCGGCGTGAGGTACGGGACTCAGAGCTACCAGGGCGGGGGACCAGGTCTGGAAATACTTCTGCACCCAGCAGAGTCTGTGACAGAGGAAGCCCTGGCATAGCCTGGAGAGGAGAATGGTTAAAAGTGGGGCATGGCAGCACCTGTCTGTGTCTTGGCACTCTGGGAGGCTGAGGCAGGACGTGCACAAGTTTGAACCCATCCTGGGCAGCTCAGTAAGTTGGTGAAACCCTGTCTCAGTCTCAAAGGAAAAAAAAAGAAAGAAAGAAAAAAACAAAAGGGCTTGGGACTTACAGAAGACTGAGGCAGGAGGATTGAGAGTTCAAGGCCAGCTACTCAAGCCACAGAGTTTGATTGAAGCTGGCCTGGACAACACAGCGAGAACGTGTCTCAGAAAAATCAAAACAACAACGACAACAACAGCTACAACAATAACAATACACACACACACACACACACACACACACAGAGAACAGAGAATTAGCAGATGCAGAGCAGGTTCTGGGAAGCAAGACCAACGAGTGAGTGGTGGTGAGTGAAGTCAGGCTGTGTGAAAGCCTTCCTCAGTCTGGAGTCCCAGGGGCTCAAAGCTGCCGGCTCTCACCGCTCTGGTGCTCTCCACCTCCTCCCGTGGTGTCTGCGCTTCGGGGTCCTGGCCGGTGGGGTCTGGGCCCGGCCTGTGTCTGTGCCATTCCTGGTCCCGTGTCAGAGAGAAACAAACCTGGGATGCTGCAAGTGGGGCTGAGGCGGGGTCACACCCACAACCAACTTCTCGCCCACGTGTCGACTTCTCGCCCACGTGTCGTCTGCTCGCTCTGCTGCCGCTTTCAAGGTGGGCGTCACCAGCGTGGTGAGAGCTGCCCTCCAGCCTGTCCGCGCTGCAGTCAGGGCACGTGGCTTGGACAGCGCCAACACTGATCATGTGTGTCTGTCTGGAAATTTGAAATCCTGCTAGTTATTGTGAAATATGCAATATCTGTCAACTGTGGGCCATGAGGGATTATTCCGTCTGCCCAAAAGCTCCCCTTCCCATCACCGTCCTCCCCCTTCCCAGCCTCTCTCTGGTCACCATTTCACCGGCCTCTCATGGGACCAACTTTCCTAGCTTTCATGTGGAAGTGAGAACTCGTGTGTGTCTTTCTGTCCTTCGCTTACTTCTCTTAACATAATGTCTGCTGGGCTTGCCTGTGTGGCCAGGGATGACAGAATTGCATTCTTTTTTGTTAGTGAGTACTATTCCACGATGTCAGTGAACTGCCGCAGGGTTGGGAGCCCCTTTTCATGTCTAGTCTAGCTTTTTGGGTTTAATATTAGTGTTACTTTATTTTTTTTATTTGAACTTACAATAGAGAGTTTTTTTTTTGTTTCCAGTCAATATGTTTCCTTAAAAAAAAAATAGCGCCCCCTCAAAGATGATCACAGTTTGCTTAAACAGCCAGACTTGGACAATATTTGTAACTTTGTTCACAAAAACATACATCACTGAAGCCACACTTATAAGAGCCACTTTCAGAGTTCGTGCAAAGGGTCCTACAAAGGCACACAGGGACGCGCCGCTTGGAGTCACAGTTTTCGTCACAGAGCCACTAGTCACTACATGTCGAACAAGTTAAATTGTGTCTCATTAAGTCACCTCTAAAACAGTATGAATTACACAAGGAATATTGGTAGTTTGAGTAAAAGTATCTTTAACAGCTTGGAGCTATTGAGACAGGAACACTTCCACGCACACGCACAGGCACAGTTAAAGAACTCGAGTGCAACACACAACATCGGCACTATTATTGTTACTTTAATCGATTTCCTTTTTGCTTATACTTTCCTGCTGGGCCTTTAAGGCTAAGTCACAAAGTAAGCCTTGTATTAATCAAGACGGTCTATCTTCCATTCACCCATCCACCCACCCATCATCCATCTATCTATCATCTATCTATCTATGTACTGTTTGCAGTATGTAATGATTATATTCATTGTGGGAAGTCAGCACAAGTATAGAACACAATTTAATTCTCAATGCTTGTCTCTCTGCCCTCCATTTCCCGGTTCCCTGTCCAGGGAAATGGAAGTCCTATAGGAGAGCCACCAGGTGGCAGCAGGCGTCCAGCAGTGCGGTCCTTGCTCCTCTCCCTCCCTCTGCCTCCCTCTCCCCTCCCCTCTCCCTCTCCCTCTCTCTGTCTCTCTCCCTCCTCCCTCCCTCCAGTTGCCAGTTTAGGAGGGGGCTTTTTTTTTCAATTAATTAATTTATTTATTTTAAACCAAGAACATGTATTGGTACATTCTACATACATTGGTCACATTCATTACATTTATTCTGTACCTATACATGATACATCTTGGTAGGAGGGCTCTTTCTTAGTCTGCTTTTAGCCCGTCGTTTTCCTTAAGGAAGCGGACTTACGTCTGCCCTTTCCACGTGATCTTGTGGAGTGACACTGAGTAATAACACTGAGGATGATGCAGCGTCTCCCCGCTTTACGCGTTGCATCACCTGAAGGGAAAACAGAGAGACAAGCACACGCCTTTGTTCTGTATCACTGTCACGGTGGGACAGAACGTGGAGCTGAAACCCCGAGCTGGGCGGGGCGGCCGGCCAGCTCTCTGGGGACTCTGGAGGCTGGTGGGGAGCCCGTGCTGGATGGCGGGCCGGGCGTCGAAGGCTGAGTGTGGTGTGCGCCCAGCGGAGGTCAGCGTCCCCCTCAGTCAGGGGCCGCGCAGGAGCCGGGGTCACCGTGCCAGGGCTGTCACCCCTCCCAGGCCACCTGAGACGTGGGGCAGCTGCACCCCAAGGCAGTTGTACCGTAGCACCAGCATCTGTCTTCGCGGTCCTTGGGCCCCTGTGGGCTGAGCTGGGCGGATCCCCACTCTCCCGCCCAGAGTTGCAAATTTGAGCCCAACCTGGGCAGCTTAGTGACTTAGTGAGACCCTGTTTCAAAATAAAAAGTAAATTTAAGAAAAGGGCCAGGCATAGAGCTGAGTGTGCAGATCCTGGGGTCAAGCCACAGCACCTAAAATAAACAAATAAATAAAAAGGATAAAAAGCACATAGCTTTACACATGGCTCAGATCGTAAGGTTTACACCAGACTTGGAAGCAGCCATCATGGGTTTGAGTCCCGGCTTGCAAACTTGGCAGCAGAGTGACGCAGCCTGGGCCCTTTGCCTCTTCTTGTCTTGGTTTCTGTGCTGAGAATTTAAACGTTTATGTCTAGGGTCTTGGTCCTGACAAATGCCGTAAGTTATTACTCCTGTTCCCACTGAAGAAACTGAGGCTGGCAGAAGCAAAGTGGCAGAGCCGGGATTTGACTCCAGAGCCGGGATTTGACTCCAAGCCTCCTTGACTCCAGAGTTTACTCTCAGCCATCATCCTGCTTTGGGATGAAGTCTGTTGATGTAGAAGAAGCGCTCAATGAGTATTAGCCGTTATTGTTATTATTTTGGTTTTTTGAGACAAGATCTCGCTATGTAGTGCAGGTTGGCCTGGAATTTATGATGCAGCTCAGACTGGCTTTAAATTTGTGGTGATCCTCCTGCCTCAGCCTCCCAAGTGCTGAGATTACAGGTGTACACCACCACGCCCTGCAGCGCTAGGACTTTTAAAAATTTTTATTAGTCCATGTTTGCAGGGCATAATGATCCCATCCCTCGTGGGGAGTTGGTGCATGTACGTGGCACATCTTAATCTTTTTTTTAATCCCCTTCACTTTACCCCCATCTCTCGGGCCTCTTCCCATTTGCAAAAGATCTGTTTCCTGTTATCTTTTATTTTGCGCTTTAAATTAGTTATACTTTGGGTTTCTCATGTAAGAGAAGCCACGTAACATTTAAAGTGTGTGTCTGATTCGTTTCACTTAACACCATGATCTCACATTGTATCTGTTTTCCTACAAATGACTCAGATCTATCCTTCTTCATGGTAGAATAGTACTCCACTGCAAGCAAACACCACATTTTCTTTGTAGCGCTGAGATGTCTTAAGCTCTTTCTTTTGCACCTGCAGCTTGGATCTCCTCTTTGTCCCGGAGTCCCAGGTCCTCTACTCTACTCTCTCACTGAACCCTAATGACAGCTCAGGATGCAGATAAAGTGAAGAAGACTCCCATTTTGTAGATGGGAAAACTGAGTCAGGAAATGATTGAGCTCCTCGTCTGGGGGTTGGGGGACAGCTATGACTTCTAAGTGGCTGGACTGTCACCTGGCTTCAGCCCCTGTGCTTAAGTCTTTGAGGGTGACACTGGAAGGAATGGGGACGTCCTGACTGGGGTGTAAAGGGGCCACCGGGGTGGGCGTAGGTTCCTGGCCCCCAGGGGCACTCACGAGGCCCTGCAGGCAGGGTGCAGGCATGGAGATTCCTTTCCTTTTCTTTTCTGTTTTGTTTTCTGAGACTGGGTCTTGCTATGTAGCCCAGGCTGGCATTGAACTCTCTGCAATCCTCCTGCCTCAGCCGCCCAAGTGCTGGGGTTACAGGCAGGTGCGCACCTGCCTAGCAATAGGAGATTTCTAACCAGATCAGGGAGGTGGACTGTGGCCCTTTCTGCAGCTCCAAGCATCTGGGAGTGCACCTGTCTGGGGAGGGGACGGCAGGTTGTCTCCCCGAGGCGAGGCCTCCTCCTGGCCCTGTGAGCCCCTGAGTGCGGGCACCTGGGAGCCCCTCGCTGGCAGGTCTCACATCCTCCGCCATCCCCGCCATCCAGGGCCTCGTTCGCTGGGACCCTGGTGTGTATTTCTGGCAGCGCCTGGCGCTCCTGCCTGTGAGCTGGCCCTTCTTCCTGACCGCCTTCCGGCCTCCGCCTTCCGGCTGGCCGTGCTGGAGGCCGAGGCAGGCTGGGGGGGCCTGGGGACATCCGGACCGAGCCGTCTTTCCTCGCCCTGCTGTCCTCCTGGGAGTCCCCTCTCTGGGAGGACCCTGCTTGTCCACCCGGCCCGGCTCAGGCTCAAGAGGGCTGTGCTGGCTCCCGAGGGCTCAGGCCCTGCCACTTCCCAAAGGTTCTGGGGCCCTGCTGCCGCTGCCTGCCTTTCCACAGCGTTTTCTAGGGGAGCCTGAGTCTCAGGGACCTGGCCCCCATCACAATGTCCTAAAGAAACCCACGATGCTTCCGGGGCCACAGACGTCGGTCCTGCCGCCCCTGGGGTCACAGACAGGAGACCTGGCGGGTTTGGTGTCCTCCTGTGCAGACAGGGAAGTGGGAAAGACATATTCAGGACCCAAACAAGGTAGTCATTCACACTCTAGCTAGAATGTCAGTAGGTTTCCATGCACTCCCTAAAAAATACCAGCTTCTGTTCCTTCTCCACCTCCCTCGCAGCCCAGGTGGGATTTCTCTGAGTGCTGAGGGCTTCATATTTATCGATCATTAAGGAGCTTCGTCTCCCCTGCCTCTAGCACGGGAGTGCAGAGGTTTTGGGGGGTCTTCGGGGCTCCCACTCTGCGCCGGGGCCTCCCATGGCGCCTGGCTCACAGTGGCCACCAGTGAAGGTCTGTGCAGAGTGCACTAGTAGCCAGGACGGGACTCCTAGCCCTGTGTCCTGGGCCGGTGGGTTTTTCTGCTTTTGCCGTCCCCAGAGACCAGGGGACCCGGGAGCCGGAAATGTGCCTGGTGGGGCGGAGAGGCACCAAATGGTGATGGGCCAGCTGACCATTTGTTTGTGGTCAGATAATAGGGAGGGGTGTGTGTGTGTGTGTGTGTACCCACCCTCCCCTCCCCCTAGACCACAAGGCCAGCTGTTAGCGACACAGCTGCAGCCGCCTCTTGGGAGGAGTGAGAGGCTGGCTCAGAGTGAGTTCAAAGCAGCCCTGCGAGGTGTGGGCTGGGCAGGAGGGGTGAGAAGCCGCCCGCGGAGGACCAGTACCGCGCAGCGCTTTGAAGTCCACTCAGGCTGGCTTGCGGGAGGGCTGGGTGGGGTCTGCCCAGCCCCAGGCAGAGGGAGATCCGATTAGCCACCCATGGAGGTTGTCCAGACCCCGACCCACCGCGCGCACGCAGGCACACTCTTCCACACGGGTGCGTGCACACACTGAGCGCACGCGCCCATCTCCAGGCACACACAGCCCGGGGCCTGGCTGCCTTTGCTTCTGGGCGAGGGCTGCGAGCCGCTGACTGCAGTGGACCGAGGTCTCGGGTCCTTAGAGCCACTTCTGCTGGGAGCTGTCACCCCAGGTGGCCCAGGGCAGAGGATTTGGGATCAACTTAGCAGTGTCTGCTGCCTCCTGGGCTTATTTCTGTCACTTTCATTCAGTAAATATTTTCCAGTGGCCAAGTGCTGTTGAGAGGGGCTCCGCCAGGCACTTTGGGTACCCAGGCTGGTCGGCCTTCACGGCCACCTCGCTCTGTGTGGATGGGGCGCTGTGGGGCCAGGACGGTGGGGACAGCAGGCTGCGCTCCCCTGCTGGGGGTGGATCTCATCCGCACCTCTCCCGCTGGGCCCAGTCAGTGCCCCTCCCAGCCTGGCTGGCTGCAGCCCGCCAACCTCTAACCAGTCTGGTTCCTTCTGGAGATTAATGCTGCTTCTCCGCCCTGGGGCGGGAAGCCTGGAAAGCAGGGCTGGACGATGCAAGAGCCGCGCCCGAATTCTCTCCCTGCCTCCGCAGCTAGGGGACAGAGATGGGGCTGAATTTTAGCGACGCCCCAGGCCTGCGCCTCTCTCGTCCACATTCCGAGTCGCAACCAGGCTGGACGGGCGACACCAGGCAACCAGTGCGCCTCAGGTCCGGGCCCCTGCAGAGAGCTCTACAGGGAGAGGAGCGGCCATGAGAGACCAGCGGGCTGATGTGGGCCACTCCTCCCGGACGAGTGCAGTCAGGATGAGCAGCGGGAGGCTGGCTTCCTCCCTGTGAACTCTGAGGCGCCTGCAGCCCTGGCTCTGGGTCCTCTTGCTTTTCTGGCTGATGCCAGGCAACAAGAGATTCCCTTGGACGTGGCGCTCGGTGTAGGCTGTGGCCCGGCACCACCCTCGTGCCCGTCCACCCAAAGGCAGGGAGTGTTCCAAATACAGGTTTGAGCTCACTCCAAAGTGCTGATTTTAAAGCGCAGGCTTCCTATATTTCCACGATGCTCGGCAGGCGCCTGCCCTTAGGGAAAAAAGGAGTGTTTTCTTGGACTGAATAAGGACCTAGTCTGTGGGCTCCAATTCTGGCCCTGATGATCAGCAGCTGGGGCCTTGACCGCGTTCCTTCTTGTTTCTGTGTCTTAGTCTTCTCACCTCTACACTGAGCTATTGAGAGTATCCACCTACAAATATGTCATTGATTGAAAGCGAATAAATGCATATAAAATGTGTAGAAGAATGCCTGGCGTGCAGTATGTGACCAACGCACACTTCTTTGTGTTTTTTGGTTTTTCTGAGATAGAGTCTCGCTATGTAGTGCAGGCTGGCCTTGAACTCACTGTGTAGCCCAGGCTGGCCTCGAACTTGGGGCGATCCTCCTGCCTCAGCCTCCCCGAGTGCTGGGTTGGCAGGTGCACGCTTGATTTCATTTCTTTCTCAGGCTCCTCTGTCTTTCCCTCCTTGTCTGACCCGTTGGTGAAAATATGGGTTAATTCCCCAAATTTATGACTGGGAATTTCTCATGAAAATCCCGAGTCAGCAGTTACCTTGACGACTCCTAGGGCTTGGGAATGTTGGGTCCAGATTTCTACTGGGCAGTGAGACATGTGCTGAGGAGGCCTCCTTTTTCCTATTTTGTTTTCTTGTAGCCTGGGTCTCCCTATGTTGCCTAGGCTGCCCCGAATTCCTGGGCTGAAGTGATCCTCCTGCCTCAGCCTCCCAGTAGCTCCCAGGAGGTGAGTGCCCAGCCTCCTCTTGGCAGAGGTACATGCTGCGTACCCCAGTTTCCTCAGCCTCCACAGCTCCTTCCTCTTGTCAGAAACCGGCCGTTTTACCCAGGGAGCTCTTGGCCTGGTCCCGGCGGGTGTTGGGTGTGAAGGGTTTCTGACCAGCTCTCCCTCCAGCCGATGGATTCGGGCGCTGTAAGCCCCTTAATTGCGATGTGGCCAAGATCAGCTCCTGATTGGGTCCCTCTCACTTCCAGCCACCTCCGGTTTTTCTCCCTTTTGCACTGCTTAACGTTGGGTGGCCTCCCAGTCTTGGGGTGGTGGAAAGGCGTGTATTTGAATCTCATCTCCTGCATCCTCCCTCCTTCCTGCCCAGAGGTGGGAGGGCAGAGTGAGTTTCTGGGGGACCACGGTGCCCACCCAGTGGCTTCTCCAGGACCAAAACGTGTCCCTGTTCTTAGCACACAGTCACGCACGCGCTTGTGTTTCAACTATGGGCCTGACACTCCTGCTCCATTCACCCAGCCATTTATTCACTTAGCAGTCACGTAGCAACCACCAGCTCCATGCCAGGTTCTGGCCTCTGTGTGTGCTTGGGGTGGAAGAAAAGCAAAGCGTTGACCGTAATGAAGCCCACTCTGCAGCCTCGGGCAAGACATTTGCCCGGTGGAGCCTCAGTTTCCCCGGAGGTTTAATGACTTGCTGAGGGATGGTTTGTACTGAGTTCTTTCCTCCCGTGACTCAGTCCTTAGCCTATGAAGACGTCCATGTCACCTGCCAACTGCAACAGCCAGCAGTGAGGATGGAGAGCCACAGACAGAGGTGGAAGCCAAGGGGCGGAGGAAGACAGGGGCAGGAAGGGAGCCCTGGTGTGAAGTCTGGCCTGGGGCTGTGGGGGTGCAGGAGGAGGGGCGGGGCCAGGCCCGCCCCCAGGAGGGTGGCCAGATGCTGGGAGGGTCCTGCGGAATCTCATACCCTTCCTGCCCGGGCCCTGTTGCAGGTCAGGCTGGATTTCCATCTGCATACTTTGTCCCCTTGAGCAGGCCTGGGAGGGGCTGAGTGCAGGAGCCGGGAGCAGCCCCAAAAGGGCAGGCAGTGGAGAGAGAGGCTGGGGAGAAGGAGGTGGCAGCCTGGGGGGGGAGGCGGGGCCGGAGGAGGCCCTGAGCTCTCAAAGCACAGATAACTTCTGCCCAGCGCAGCGGGGGTCAATCTGGTCTCCTTGCAGTGACAAGAAGAGGGAGAAGACGAACAACAACAAAAAGTGGGCTGTGACTCAAGGATCTTAAGCCTCTGGACTGGGGGGTTGGCCTGGAGGTGGGTGGAGAAGGACGACCGGGGTGAGGAAGTGTCCGGAGGCTGGCCGGGCAGGAGAGTGTGGAGGGACAGCGGCAGGACAGGGTCGTCCTCTGGGCTCCTCCGCGGGCTGGGAAGGGCTCTGAAACTCCGGTGCCATGGCGCTGGCGACCCCGGGACCCCTGCCCATGTCCACGCTGGCCCCCGGCATGGAGGACGGGGCTGCTCTTGACAACTACGGGCCCAACAACCAGTCCGAGTGTGAGTACACAGAGTGGAAGTCGTCGGGGGAGCTCATCCCCGCCATCTACATGCTGGTCTTCTTCCTGGGCACCTCGGGGAACGGCCTGGTGCTGTGGACCGTGTTTCGGAGCAGCCGGGAGAAGCGGCGCTCGGCCGACATCTTCATCGCCAGCCTGGCGGTGGCCGACCTCACCTTCGTGGTGACCCTGCCCCTGTGGGCCACCTACACCTACCGGGAGTACGACTGGCCCTTCGGGACCTTCTCCTGCAAACTCAGCAGCTACCTGGTCTTCGTGAACATGTACGCCAGCGTCTTCTGCCTCACCGGCCTCAGCTTCGACCGCTACCTGGCCATCGTGAGGCCAGTGGCCAGCGCGCGGCTGCGGCTGCGGGTCAGCGGGGCCGTGGCCACCGCGGCGCTGTGGGTGCTGGCCGCGCTCCTGGCCGTGCCGGTCATGGTGCTCCGCACCACGGGCAACCCGGACAACGGCACCAGCGTGCAGTGCTACATGAACTACTCCATGGTGGCTGCCTCGGGGGACGCCGACTGGGCCTGGGAGGCGGGCCTGGGCGTGTCGTCCACGGCCGTGGGCTTCGTGGTGCCCTTCACCGTCATGCTGACCTGCTACTTCTTCATCGCCCGGACCATCGCCGGCCACTTCCGCAAGGAGCGCGCCGAGGGCCTGCGCAAGCGGCGCCGGCTGCTCAGCATCATCGTGGTGCTGGTGGTGACCTTCGGGCTCTGCTGGATGCCCTACCACCTGGTCAAGACGCTCTACATGCTGGGCAACCTGCTGCGCTGGCCCTGCGGCTTCGACACCTTCCTCGTCAACGTCTTCCCCTACTGCACCTGCATCAGCTACGTCAACAGCTGCCTCAACCCCTTCCTCTACGCCTTCTTTGACCCGCGCTTCCGCCAGGCCTGCGCCTCCGTGCTCTGCCGGGGGCGCCACCAGTGCGGGGCCGCCTCGCACAGCAGCGGCAGCGGGGACAAGTCTGCCAGCTCCTCCTCAGGGCACAGCCAGGGCCCGGGTGCCAGCGCAGGCAAGGGAGGGGAGCAGATGAAGGAGAAATCCATCCCCTACAGCCAGGAGACCCTGGTGGCTGACTAGGGCCGCCCGGGCCACTCCCGTGCTCTCTGGGACACAGGTAGCCCGCTGCACGCACCTCCCCCCTCTCCTTTCCCCACGCCCCCCCTTCGCCCTTCTGCCGGGCGTGGTGTTGAACAGAAAGAGCCCTGCCCCGCTGACAGCCCGTGCCCAGCGGTGTGCAAAATCTCACGCAACTCTCCTAACCTCCCGAGCCTCAGTTTCCCCATTTATAGAAAATGGGGGAAAGTCATGTAGACCCTCCAATGGGGACGTTTGCGTCCAGACTCAGAAAAGTTTGTTTCCTGCCTCTTTTCTCGCTCTTTCCTTTTTGGTTTCCCTGTTGCTCCTCACCTTCCAGCGCCAGCCCCTTCTCTCCCAGCGGAGCCTCCCTTCCTCCCTGTCTGCCTCGGCCCCCCAGTCTCCTGAGGGTTAAGAATCCCCAAGTCGGCTCTTTCTCAGGCACTGCTGGGGAGTGGGCTGGGGAGGGCTGGGCGGGGGCTGTGTGCGGGCAGAGAATCAAGCTGCAGTCCCGGTGCCAGCAACCCAGGAGCACACCCCAGACTGGCTCTGGGCAGCATCGCTGCAGACACTGGGCCAGAGAGACCCCGGAAAGCGGCTTCCTCTCCTGCTGGGTCTGCGGGGCCGGCTAGGTGGGCTTTCTGCACGTCTCCGGAGACCCCGCCCTTCCTCCTCTGCTGGCTGGGCCGAGGAAGCTGCAGACGGATATGGACGGATATGGACGTCCTGGCTCCCCTGCCTGCGGGGAGCCGGGCAGGGAAGGAGAAGTGGGGTGGAGGGTGGCTCTTCCTCTCTGCCTGCTCGGCCTCCCCGGGCCCCTTCCCTCCAACCCCTGCGGAGCTGCGGCCGGAGCAGTCCCCACCATCTCCTGCAGCAGGGTGGACCGGGGCAGGACTTTGCTTTCTGTCTGTGTGAATGTGTGCACATCCACACCGTCCCTCTGAACACGTGAAGGAAAATGGCCAAGCACAGATGAGCTTGAACGGCCCCTCTACTGTGTCTGCCACTGTACGGCGCCCTGTAGAGAAGAAGGGGTCTGTAGGGGCTGGGAGGCTATGACGAGTGCACCCCCTGGATGGGACCGACGGCTGGTCCGTGGTCTGTCTGTGCTGGGCTTGGTTCCTCCTGGCTTCCATGGTGGGAAAGGGAGGCTGCTTAGCACCCCCCAAAGCCCTTCCCAGGCGCCCCCAGCTCAGGAGTGTTTCCCTCCCCTGCCCCGTTTCTGGGGTCACCGCCCAGCTGCTTGTCATGGGGTGAGAGGTGCCGGCGGGTTTCCCTGCTTGCCTCCAGGATGGCAGCTCTTGCTTCTGCGGGACTGAACAGTGACTGGGGGCTGATGGCGTGATGTACCCCCACCAGAGAGGGCCTGTCCTTGGGAGACTCTGGAAATGGAGGATGAGACTTGTGCAGTGGGGACAGGGAGGCCTCAGCTTGAGGTTTCAGGATGCTTTGGCCACCTGGGATGGAGCCCTGTCTGGGGCAGAGGACGGGGGATCTCCTCAGCTTGGTCTCCCGTCTTGGGCCAGATGCTTCCCCAGAGCCCGTTGTGCCCAGGCGGCCTGCAGGGCACCAGCCAAGGCGCCAGGTCTCCAGGAGGCGTGAGGGTCCCTGCGGCCTTCAGGTGGCTGCAGATGGTGGAGGGGGCACCTTTCTCTCCCTTTCCCCTCTCCAGAACGTCCCCGCTGTTTCCCGGCCTGGTAGTCACCGCGGTTCATCCAATAAAAGTGTGTCGTGTAACTGTGTGTAGTGTCTTCTTGCAAAAGTGTCTTGGAGAAGGGCAGGAACTTGGAGTCAGGGGAGTTTCTGGGGCAGATGGGGAGCTGGGGCAGGGCAGTGGGGCTGGGGCAGGGTGGGGGGGACCAGAGAGGAAGGGAGGGAGGGCAGCGGGAGGAAACAGACACCAGGAAAGGGGAAGGATGGGGAGGAAAAGGAGGCAAAGGAGCCAGGGCAGCTCGGCTTTGCTCTGGAAAGCACAGAGCAAATGGGCCTGGTTTTGTGGTCCAGAGGAGGGGCCTGGGGAAAAACAACAGCATTCCTTCCCACTAGGTAGACCTAGTATCCCCATCCATGCTTCCTTCTGTCCATCCACCCATCTATCCCTTTATCCATTTAGTATCACCGGCTCCCATCCATCCATCCATCTACCCATCCATCCATCCATCCATCCATCTACCCATCCATCCATCCATCCATCCATCTACCCATCCATCCATCCATCCATCCATCTACCCATCCATCCATCTATCCATCTACCCATCCATCCATCCATCCATCCATCTACCCATCCATCCATCCATCCATCCATTTATCCACCCATCCACCCATTTATCCCTTTATCCATTTAGTATTACTGATTCCCATCCATCTATCCATTTATCCATCCATCTGTTTATCCAACCATTCGGCTGGGGATTTAGCTCGGTGGTTAGCTTGCTTGCCTTGCAAGCGCA
>PVJO010000709.1:0-214694 GCA_004026905.1 Hystrix cristata
TAATATCAGAATAAGAAAAGATAGGAGTTTATTCAGCCCAAAGTACACCACCACCAGGTACAGCAGGTAAGTTTCCAATAGAGCAATCCCACCCTCAGGGTGAGAGACGGAGGTTTTTGTGAGGGAAAGGGTCTCAGCCAATGTAAGGTGTCTCAGCCAATGTAGGTATCTCAGAAACGCATCTTCTCGGGCATCCTCTTCCTTGTTAATCTTCCAGGAACACCTGCATTGTATCTAAAGTTGTACATCAAAATTGCAAATTGAAAGTTGTTTAACTGGGCCCCACAGAAGGCCCCTTCTCCCCAGGAGATTTATCTTTCTCTCATACTGCTTTTGGCCAGTGTTACTATATTCTCTTATAACCGTATAACCTGATCAGGATTACTTTATGTGGGGATTTTGCTGCTGAGCATTGTAAGCCTTTTGTTGCCAATGGATAATCACCACAGCACTCACCCTGTGCATACGTACTCCTGATAGTGAATGCCTCCTGACATTTTGTGCCAAGATTGCAATACTTACTCCATCTTACTCTGTTCTTGAAAACATTAATTGGTCAAACTATAAAGTCCCCACGCTTGACATCTCACCAGCTAGTGGATATGTGGGAAGAGTCTGGGGAAGACAGAGTTGGGATGAACTCATGTGAGCTCCTTAGGGAGTAATAGCATAGCTGTTGAGAGATAGACCAACTATTGGCCATGCTTCCAGCTGGTACAGAACCTGACAAAAAGGGACTCTGCACGCACTGGATCTTCTCACTCTATCTAGGTGAGAAACCAATGCTACCACCTCCTCCTGTATCACCACTTCCCGTTGAAGTCTGGCAATGTACTAGGACCCAGAGTAGAGGTGGAAAGAACTGTTAAATTCAAAGTGTTGCTGGCCTCTAGGCTTGCAGGGCTGGTACAAATAGCACCCGAAGAGAATCCTCTCTTCTCCCAGATCATAAATTAAGATGAACCTTCATTCTGCATGCTTTAGATTTAGGAATGACACGGTCAGTTCCATGATCAGTTGCAGAGGGTCAGACAAGTCATCCAAAGTACAATAAACAACAACATACACACAATAAAAGGAAATTCTGAAACAGAGGTCAAACTTTTTGGTAGGGAAACTATACAGGTAAAAGCATAAGTGTGGAGAAGCACTTCTGGAGCGGCTGAGTAAGGATCTCTGATCTGTTGCCAAGCACTTGTGGGTTCTTTTGCTCAATTCAGATAGAAATCATGAATCAGGAAAATACTGCTCTGCTAGCAACCCTGATGTCACTGGTCAACACCAGTTAACGCTGAATGCCAGCTATCAACACAGCAAGCTGCTGGTCTCTGCCCCTTCCAGCCACTGCCAGCTGACACTGGCTTATCCCAGATGCTGTCAGGAGACTCTGCTGGGTGCTTGTCTCTGCTGCTGCTGCTGCTGTTGCCGGCAGCCAGTGTTTCCTGCCAGCTTGTGTCAGACACCATCAGGAGACTGTAGGTTACTGATCTCTGTCACTGATCTTCACTGGCTGCTGGTCTCTGGAGCTCTTCAAGGCTTCCGGCCCTCAGGGTTTGTTCTTCTTTCTTTTAAAATGATAGTTCTGTCCACACTATTCAAAATAAGAATCCTGAGTAGATTTACAGGATGTTCTCAGCCCACATTACCCAAGAAATAACTCACAAGCAAATTTACAGGACTACCAAAGTGAGTCTTTAACAGGACGGGTGGGTCTATACAAAGGATGGAGCCCGGCTAGGCTAACCTGCAAAGTGTTCAGGCAGTGCAGCTTACAGAGCACTGGGAGACCTGTGATTGGTCCAAGTGCAGATCTGTGAATGGCCTAAGTATGTGCCAGGTTCTAGGACAGCCACAGCTGTCATGGCTGTGATTTAGTGAGAGGCTTAGAAAAGAAGAGCTATTTGATTGGCAACTCTTTCGTCTCTGGGGAAAATGTGGGGCTGAAACCATAAAATCTTTGGGAGAGCTACCTGTGTTCATTATAGTCTCCTTGGGCCCTCTCTGATCTTAGCCACTTTAGGGCATTCCCCACCCGCCCTGGTCTTTCAAAAAGGTGGTGGCAGGAGCAGCATCTGAAATGGTGGGAATGGGGGAAGGTCACCAGCTGACAGCCCAGCTGCAATTTCACTCCTATTGGAGTGGCCTGGAGGAGAGTGGCTGCTAAATAAACAGGGAAGACACCCAGGCAAGTTGTCCCAGTCTCTTGGGAAGGTGAGAGAGACCAAAGAGAGTGTGTGTGGGGGGGTGACAGCCATTAGTCAAACCACACCCCCTTCAGCCAGCAAAGGAAAGGGAAGAGTTAGGCACTTCTCCTTGTTCTCAAATCCACTCCTCCACGGAGGCAATGAGAACATCAGTAAGAGGAATTAGGATTGAACTCTGGAAATTAACCAAAGTCTTACAATAACCCAACACAGGTTTATTAAATAAGAACAGCTAAAAAGAACAGCAAGTTTTCATGGTGATTTTAAATTCACCCAATTCTAATGTCACTCTCTCCAGCTTGATGATAGCCATGAAACCATCAGTCTAATGGCTACTGATGAGAGCAAGAGGGTGTTGAAGTTTCCCTAAAGTCCTAGCCTCAGAGATCTGTAGTTACTTGTCTTGTCTGGCAGCTCCGTTAAAAAGTTCCAATCTTAGAGTTTGTCTTGGGGGCTGGAGATTTAGCTCAGTGATTAGAGTGCTTGACTGGCAAGCACAAGGGCCTGGGTTCGATCCCCAGCACCAGAACAAAAAAAGTTTGTCTTTATTTAATCTGGCTCAGAGATTTCTGGGTGAAAAGTCTCAACCTCGACTAAGTTTTGGAAAAACCTGAGTAGCAATGGCTTAGTATCACTTGCGATGGTGTTAACATTTGGGTCTAACACAAGGCTGAGCAATGAACTTGAAAGCAAAAACTGGTTTTGAAATGGTCCAGTATATTTTTGGGACACAGAAGTCCACTCACAAGCACTGGACTGTTTATAAGTGTAAGAAAGACCTCAGGTGGCCCCCACGTCTCTGGCTGACCTTGAGGCTATGTACATTCAGGAGGCAAAGTCTAAGCAGAATCTTCAACTATCTGCCAGAGCACAGAAACCATGTTCCAATGCACAGAAGGAGACCTCTGACAAAGACTGGGAGACTTACTGGTTGAAGGCATGAAAGGAAATCTCTGACCAATCATTCGCTGACCACTAGGCCAAGCAAGCAGAGGCTTCAGTGGCCTCACACAATAAGATTAGAGATGTAACAGAATTAGTCCTGAAAGCCATTAAACAAACAAACAGCAGCAGCAGCAATGACAACAAAGAGAAACAACACAAAACCCCAGGGGAGGATCTGATTTCCAGAGTTGTCATATTGCAATAGTTAAATCATCCAATTTTCAACAAAAAATTATGAAGCACAGAAAGAAAACATGCGAAGAAAAAAGAACCAATAAATGAGCCCAGCAAGTTTCCAGGAAACAAGATCCATACACAAAAAATTAATTGCTTTTCTAAACACGAGTAATAATCTGAAAAAGAAATTAATAAAACAATTCCATTTACAACAGCACTAAGAGAATAAAACATATAGGAATAAACTCAACAAATGAGTTCAAGGCCTTCACACTAAGAAATACAAAACATTGTTGCATGAAATTAAAGAGCCCCTAAATAAATGTGAAAACGTCCTGTGTTCATGGATCGGAACACTTAATATTATGATTGTAATACTCCTGCAATTGATGTACAGACCCAATGTGATCCCTGTCAAAATTCCAGCAGCTTTCTTTGCAGAAATAAACAAGCTGATCCTAAAATTCAAATGTAAATTCAGGGGGGGTCAAAATGGCCACAAGAATCTTTAAAAAGAAGAATAAAGTGAATACCTCACACTTGACAATCTCAAAGCTTACTGAAAATCTACAGTAATCAAGGTGATATTGTACAAGTATAAGGATACAAACTAATAGAAAATAATTGGGGCCAGGTCTTTTTGATCAACTTTTTTTTTTCTTTTTTTTTGGTTTTCTGAGACAGAGTCTCACTATGTAGTTCAGGTTGGCCTCAATTCGCAGCAATCCTCCTGCCTCAGCCTCCCGAGGGCTGGGATTACAGGCATGTGCCACCATGCCAGGCTTTTGATCAATTTATTTTTGACTAGTGTATCAAGATAATTCAATGGTGAGAAATAGTTTTTTTTTTTCAATAAACAGCGATGTAACAACTGGATATACACCTTCAAAAGAATGGGTTTGTAATGCCTACTTCACATTAGATAATAAATATTAAAATGGACCAAAGTCTGCAGCATAACTGCTAAAACTCTAAGAACTATTTTAGGAAAACATGCAAATAAATCTTCGTGATTTTGGATTAGACAATGCCTTTTCTTTTTGTCCAATTTTTATTTTTTATTAGTACATGTTTGTAATGCATAATGATTACATTCCTCATGAGGATTGGTACATGTACACAATACATCACATATCTTAATTCTTTTGTCATCCTGCTTCTCTCCCCAACTCCATCCATCTCTTGATCCCCCATTTAAGATCTATCTCTCTGCATCTTTTATCATCCGTGTTTTGCTTTGTACTTTACTTATATACAGGGTTTCTTACATAAGAGCAACCATGTGATATTTAAACTTATGTGCCTGCTTTACCTTACTTAACATTATGATCTCAATGTACATTCATTTTCCTATAAATGACTAAAATTTATTCTTATTTATGGCATAGTAGTACTCCGTTGTGTGTAAATACCACATTTTCATTATCCACTCATTTGTTGATGAGCATATAGGCTGTTTCCAAAGCTTTTTCTGCACCTACTGAGAAGATCATGTGATTTTTGTGCTTGCTTTAGTTGATGTGGTATATTACATTTATTGATTTACATGTTTTAAACCATCTCTGCATTCCTGGAATGAATCCCACTTGGCCATAATATATGATCTTTTGGATGATTTGTTGCATCCTGTCTGCCAGGATTATTGAGGAGTTTTGCATGTATGTTCACTAAAGAGGCCTGTAGTTCTCTTTTCAGTTGGATCCTTTTCTAGTTTTGGAATCAGGGTAATGCTTGCTTACAGGGATGACTTAGGGAGCACTGATTTACTTTCAATTTCACTGGGAGATAAAGAAGGCAGCCAGACAGCAGGTCTATGCTGAGTGTAGGCACCAGCAAGCAGAAGATGCTATAGGTTCAGTCTTTGTTTTCCAGGAGCTGCAAGCCAGGGGCTGGGAAGAAAGTACAGACTGTCTCTTCCCTTCTCCACATTTTATTCTGTCTATTCAATTTCTCTGTAGCTTTTAAATTTTTAATTTTCCTGTCAGATCCCCCCTGGTTCCTGGGATCTATTTCCCTCTTTCTTTCTTTCCCAGGTTGTTATTTTCCAGTATCTGAATTCCATATCTCAGAGAGACTGAGTTGTATTCACTTGCTGCTCTGCCATTTCTTTCTTCTCTAGCTAATACCTTCTTCAGAGAAGACTGTAAACACAGTCAAACAAGGAAAAAGTAGGTGAGTTGGGCATAATAAAAAAAAAACTTTCCCCTCAAAGCATGCCAATAAAAAAGTGAAAAGACAACTCACAAAATAGCAGAATATATTTTCAAATCATGTGTCTGATAAGGGACACTTGTTATCAATCATACATAAAGAACTCTTACAAGTTAATAGTAACAAGAGGACAACAAATTTGATTTTAAAATGAAAAAAGATATGACACCAAAAGTACAGGTATAAAAGAAAATATAGATAATTGGACCACATCAAAATTAAAAATTGTGTGTATCAAAAGATAGAGAAAAGATAGAAAATATAATGGAAATTAATGTTTACAAATTATGTATCTGCTAAGGGGTTAATGACCAGAATATACAATGAACTTCTACAACTCAACAATAAAAAAAAATCAAATAAGCCAATTTAAAAATAGACAAAATGACTTGATAGATATTTTCCCAAAGATTTACAAAAACCAATAATCACATGAAAAGATAACATATTTTCCTGACCATTAGAAAAATGCACATCAAAATCACATACCCACTGGGATGGCAGCTATTAAAAGACATGGAAAATAACGAGTGTTGGTGAGGATGTGGGAAAGCTGGAATCTTTGTGCACAGCTGATGGTAATGAAAAATGGCGTGGCTTCTGTGGAAAGCAATACGGCAGTTACTGAAAAATTAAGCACAGAATTACCATGTGATCCAGAAATTCCACTCCTGGGGGTATATATGCAAAAGAATTGAAAGCAGGTTCTCAAACAGAATATGTAGTTCAGGCTGGTCTTGAACTCGCTATGTAGCCCAGGCTGGCTTCAAACTTGCGCTGAACCTCCTGCCTCAGCCTCCTGAGTACTGGGATTACAGGTGTGCGGCACCACGCCTGGCTTCAAACAGATATTCTGTACACCCATATTCATAACATCATTATTTACAATAGCCAAAAGGTGACTGCATAGATAAACACATAGATGGACATATGGATAAACATGGAATATGATTTAGTCTTTAAAAGGAAGGGAATTCCATAACATGTACAATATGGGTGAACCCTGAAGATGTGCTAAGTGAAATAACCAGTCGCAAAAGGAGAAAGACTCATGATTTCACTTATAAGAGCTGTATAGCGTAGTCCAAGTCTTAAATACAAAATGAAATTGCACATTCTAAAGGCTGGGGGCAGAGGGATGTGAAGAGCTATCATTTAAGGGGTGCAGAGTTTCAGTTTTGTAAGAAGAAAATATGAGGGAGATGAACAGTGATGAAGGCTGCACAGCAACAGAAGTGTACTTAATGACACTAAGAAGTACATTAAAAATGTTAAAAGAATGAACAAAGTGTCTGAGTAGATATTTGCCCAAGGAAAATATGCACGTGCCCAATAAACACACACAAAGTCACTCAACATTGTTGTCATTAGGGAAATGTAAGTTAAAAACATGTAACCCAAGTAGCACAGTGGCTAAAATCAGAAACAGACAAAAAGAACTGTTGGCAAGAACATGGAGAAAGTGGAAACCTCAGACCTGGTCGCTGAGATTGTAAAATGAAGCAGCTACTTTGAAAAACAGTCTGCAGTTCCTCACAAAGTTTAAAACGAAGCTACCAAATGGCCTAGCAGTTCCCCTCCTTGGTGTATAAATGAGAAAATTGGGAATGTGTATCCTCAGTTACTCAGGAGGTTGAAGCGGGAGAATTGCTAGTTTGAAACCACCCTGGCTTAGCAAGACTCTGTCAGAAAATAGAAAAAATTTAAAAGGTTTGGGGCTATGGCTCAGTGTTAGGGCCCTTGCCTAGGAGGCATGAAGTCCTGGGTTCATTCTCTACTACGGCAAAACAACAAAACCAAAAAATTCCACAAAACCCCCCATATATCCACAGAACAACTTACTCAAAGCTTTTACAACAGAATTATTCCTAATAGTCAAAAAACTGGAAGCAATCTAAATGTCCATCAATTGATGAATGGGTTATCACAGTACGGTACATGCACTTAATGGTTTATGATTTGGAATTCAAGGGAATAAAATGCTAATACATTGTACAACGCAGATGAACACTGAAAACACTAATGCTAAGTGAAAGAAGCCAGTCAAAATAGATCACATGCTACATGGTTTCATTTACATGAAATTGTCAGTGTAGGCAAATGTTAAAGTCACAAAACAGGCTGGTGGTTGCCAGCCTAGATGTATAGGGGAATGGAGAACGACTACTAAAGTGTCAAGAGTTTTCTGTGGGGTTGATAGAAATGTTATAAAATTAAATGGTAATGATTGGCCCACAATTTGGTAATGTACTAAAAAACACTAAAACGTAGACTGTAAATGGAGGAATTTTGTAGAAATGACTATTATATTTTAATAAAACTTTTAAAGCCGTGATAGAAAATAATGCTAAAAAATAGAAGAAAACTACAATTCAGAATCTATTACTACTGTGGCATTCCTATTTTCTGTTGGAAGAAATTTAACATAGACTACAACGCTGTTATAGAAAATTACCCATTAACAGTTCAGATTCTAGTACAGGTTGTAGAATGGGAAAAACAAAAGTGAGCAAATTCAATTCAAATTAAGAAAAATGTTTATGTATGTTCAGCAACATGTTCGGTGACATAAATGCTAGCAGACAGCCGGAGACAGGAAAGTAATAGTGCAGGATGATTTGCAAGTTGGTGAGGAAGGCCTCACCTCATTCCCAATTCAAAATTTTGCTGTGTCTTTAAATTTTATTGTTTATATCGTTAAGTTTTGTGCTTTATGAAAAACACAAAAAGCCATGCTTTCTAAACTCCAATTCTGTCACAGCCATGGACAATGGTTCTTCAACCAATAATCATACATGGGCAACCCAAACTGGAAGAGGGGAAACATTATCCTGTGTAATAGCTACATTTGTTCATCTTGGTTGAGGAAAAGAATATACTTGACATTCCAGGCCTTACGCCCATCATAGAATTAGCTCTGCAAGAAGAAGCTGAATGTTCTAAATATTCAATATGAAGGCCTGAAAGGTGTTTTTGTATGTGGTGATAAAAACAGACAAGGAACGATTCAGGACTTTACCAAGAAACTAGTATTAAATTATTGGTTCACAGATAAAAGGGAATGATCTCTTACCCAAATACTGCTGGAAGACTGGACAATCTGTAAATGAATAACTCTGTCAATATGAAAGCCTAGATGCTTGATCTTCATATGAAGCAGGTAAGATTGTGTTCATGGGATTTGAATCTCAACTACTCAAGATTTTATTAGAAGTTTGCCCAGACATGTAGACGCTTATGGGAAGTACAACTTGGCTAGACAATGCTGACTTGTACAACCTAATTTAAAAGGGCCTTAAAACGAGATACACAATCAGGCTTCCATTTCAGTGGTTTCTGTCCTACGGATTCAGCCATCTGTGTACTGAAAATATTTTTTTTTAATCACACCCTGTACTGAACGTGTACAGACTTTTTTCTTGTCATCATTCCTTCAACAATACAACAACTATTTACACAGCGTTTGTATTATATCAGGAATTGTAAGTAACGTAGAGATGAATTAAAGTATGCAGGAGGATGTGTATGTGTCACTGCACCATTTTGTGTAAGGGGCTTGAACATCCATGGAATTGGTATCCACAGGGTCCTGAAACCAACCCCATGCAGATACTAAAGGACAACTGTGACCCTCCAATAACATATATACTGTGTGCACACACACACATATATCACTTTGGATCTAGGTCCTGTGCACACAGTGAAACAAAACATAATCTTTATCACAAGTGAAAGTAAATCATCTTTCCTCCAAATACTACAAAAGAGCACATCTCCCAAATACAAAGTTATCATGTTTGTCAGCAAAAAAGGTATTGCTAAAAATTTATCCAGTGATCTGAGTGACCCAGCTTTGCCACCACATTTGCTTTACAGAAATAGAAAATAGAGGAAGTAAGAGTAAGCATTATAGCACTCACAAAAGTAAAACTGAAAATACTGATTGCAACTGATCTAGCACCTGAAATCCTTGGTGTTCACGTCAGGCTTGCCTATAATTATAACTTCCTCCAGTGTATTGAAGACTATGTCCACTAAAAGAGGCGTTCTAGAAAACCAGAAAGGACTGAAGTATCAGTCACCCTTATGATTAAAAATGTCTCAAAGATTATCATTGAATTGTTTAAAATTCTGACAAGAGCATCCAAAATACCCTGAAGGATCCAGCATGAATAGGTGAGAAGTACGAGTTATATATACTAACAAGCCAGTAAAAAAGGGAAAGAAAGAAAAAGAAATTGGTAAAACCTCAAGGAAAATTCAAGTTTTCTTGCGTCTGTATTCAGAAGTGGTATTAGGCCACTGGAGATTTCAAGATTTCTTTAAAGATGTATAATATTTAAGATGCATTTCTAAGTACTGGAAGCTTACTGGAAGCTTGAAGACACTTGTTCTTTTTTTAAAATAATTTTATTTTAAATATCTAATCCAATACTCGTGTATTTTATTTAATAGAAACAAGTTTTCAAGAGAGACAGAGACAAAGAGAGACTGAAAATACTAACTATGATGTGTTGGTTAGAAAAAATTTCTTTTGTAAGCTTGACATATTCATTTGAGTCTTTTCTGAAAGACTGAGTAGGAGACAATTGTGTTGCTTTTTTGCTTTAAAAGAGTTGGACTGAATTGAGGCAAATTTTCCAATGAATTTCTCCCAGTTTGGCAGGACCAGGTTTTAAGAGGGCCAAGACTAATGTGAGATACATGAGCCAAGTCATGCAAGAGCAGGGCCTGAGCCTATCTTTAGCTAACATTTTGATGTTTTGTTCATTATGGATTTGGGGGGCATTAATTTTGATTTGTAAGCAACACTGCATTCAAATACTATTTGACTGCTTACGTTTCTCACATTCCTTCAGATTTTGTGCTCGAGATGAATACTTCACTTGTCCCACCCTCATCTTGGTCCTGTTTCAGCCTTTCATTTTTATCTCTCTATCTATCTATCATCTATCTATCTATCGTCTATGCTTCTTTTTTATTAGTATATGTTTGTGATACATAATAAATACATTCATCTTGGGGAGTTGGTACATATACGTAGTGCATCTTAATTATTTTGACTTCCCTTTCCCATCTTCTCTGTCCTCTATCCCTCATCCCTAGATCCCCTTCCCATTTCCACAAAGTCTACCTCCTGCTCAAAGCACAATATCTTTAGCATTGATTCCGAACTCACTTCAAAGCATTACATTCTAGAGAAGTTATCAGAAAAGAAGTGGCGCAAGGGCAAAGCTCTGTTTGTTTGCAGCACTCAGGCATGTGAGGAGGACAGGAGCAAATAAATGAGCTCTGAACAGTTTTCTGCAAAGAGCAGCTACTCTGCTGCTCATGGATGAGGAAGCCTCTGCTACGTAAGGAATCAAGGCCAACAGTTCTTGCGAACGGATCTAAAACTAATGTTCATGTTCAATTATTAGTGGTGTTCACTATTTGGCATTTTTAAAAGGTATTTCTATTCTCACCTTTAAAATAATTGTACATTGTTTGCCTCAGAGAGCCAGCCAGAGGCCTTCCCAGAGACCGTCTCCAGCTGTTCACTTTACAGACAAGGAAACCAAATTCACAAAGTTAGAACAACCCCAGCACACACACACACAAAAAAAAAAAACCAAACACACATATACTAATAAAAACTCCTGTTTTCCTGACACCTTTCTAAAATTCCTTTAAATTGTTTGTTTGTTTGTTTGTTTGAGACAAGGCTTCACTATGTAATCTAGGCTGGCCATGAAATTGCCTTGTAACCCAGGCTGGGATCAGATTTGAGATCCTCTTGCCTCAGCTTCCTGGGACTACATGGACGTTCCATCATGCCCTGTTTCCTTTCAATACATTTTTTTAATATGTACATATATTTATTAGTATAGATCACATACATATTTGCTATTCTTTCAATACTTTTTAATTTAAGTAATCTTTGGGAAACAACCACTAAGGGTACAGTTCCCTTTGCCTCTTACATTTGAGAAGCAGTAGAGTGAGGAAGCCAAGACCCACAAGCTTCAGAGTCAAACAGTCCTGTGTTCTCTTCCTGACTCTGGCCGTTACTGGTTGTATATACTTGGAGAGCTTTCTTCAAGTCTCAGAGTTTGGGTTTCTGCATTTTTCAGTGTAGTTATAACAGGACTCCTCTGAAGGGGTGGTAGTGAGGATAAAGGAAGCTAATGCATATGCACATCGTGAACATAACAATTACTCAATAAGCCGTATGGTAGCTGCAATCTAACTATGGTCATCATTGTGGTCACGGGGCTCTTGAGAGCCAAAGTACACTGCTTTGCCCACCCGTGGGCTACTAGAAGACCTCAGTGCTGGGCCGGCACTTTGTATTCTTTGAAAGCAAACTCCCTCCCCCCTCAAAACTCCTTGGCAGTTTGAATCTGTTGTCCCTCTGCTGTTCTTCCAAGCTCCCACCCAGAAGTTCTATGCAGCTTATTTCATGAAAAGATCCAAACCACTTCTCTTTCAAACTTCGCTCACTGCTTTTATCCTCCCTCCCCCTCCTTCCCAGGCCTACTGTTACCTGTGTCTGTATTTCCAGTGTATATTTACCTTGTAGGCAGCCATGCCCTAGTCTCTGAGCCTATTTATTCTTCCTACCTTTGGGACGGGGTAGAGGAGTTGGGGTGGTGCAGATAGCTTTTCTTTGTAGTTTATCACAGCCGTTCATGTGGCTTCAGTTGACTGCTGGAAATGATGAGTCTTTAGTGCACAACACCCTGTAAAACAGCAGAGGGCTGGCTGCAGAGTACAATTTGCTGTTCTCTGTGGGCTTTGGAAGCATGCAGAGTGCATACCAAGACGAAGGCCAAATCCATGACTAGGAATATTAAGGGATCTGAAGCAGCAGCAGCAGCAACATAGATGAAGTACAAATTCTGTCTGGCATTTGTCTCTGACATCGATAGGAGAAAAACACTGTAAATTGCTTTTCTGGCTGGCAAGGAGTTTAGAAATATATATTAAAATATGCCAATAGTTTTGGAAGCAGATTTTGATTTCTTCTTGTTCACTAAAGCAGGCAGAGCAATGCCAAAAAAAGAATTTCAATCATCAGAAGCCCCCTATAATGGATTTTCATTAAATGCCTTGTTTTATGTGGTTCCTTTAGTTCATAATGTCTGTGCCCATGGAAATCTGATAGATCAAAGGTACAAATGGTTGTGTAAATACAAGGTGACCTCTTTTTGGCGTTTCATATGTTCTTTATTTGATGAGTGAGTGCTCTGATGCTGGTGATATTTAATAAAAACACTCTTTTGGAGAACCTCAGCACACTCGCCCTATCTTTACCCCTGGCTATCTCTGCAGTTTATCCAACAGTTGCTCTGGTGTCACAGAGCTACACTGTGGCTGCTGGTGGGAGTGTAAAATGGTGCAGCCACTATGGAAAAGGGTAAGAAGGTTCCTCAAAGGATTAAAAATAGAACTGCCAAGTGATCCAGCAATCTTACATTGTAATCTCTCTTATATGTATGTTTAATATTTATATATACACACATATACGTATATATTTAAATATATATTTATATATAATATATACTTCTATATTATATATGTATAAATTGAACACATATATATGTGTAAAATGCAAGCAGGATCTAAAAGAGACACCTGTGCATTCAAATTCATTGCACCATTATTTCCAATTGCCAAGCAGTGGAAGCAACATAATCATTGATCGATGGATGAATGGATAAATAAAATGCAGTGTATACATACAGTGGAGCATTTCCCAGTCATTGAAAAGGATGGCTGGGTGTGATGGTGCAAGCGTGCCTTCTGGGCACTCTGAGAGGCTTGGGCAGGAGGACTGCAGGTTCATAGCAAACCTGGGCAACTTAGTGATTCAGAGAGATGCTGTCTCAAAATAAAAAAATAAAAAGGACTAGGATATAAGCTCGGTGCAAAGGCCCTGTGTTCAATCCCCAGTACCATGCACACACAAACACACACACACACATACATACACTCACACATGTACACAGAGGAAATCCTGTCCCATGGCTGAATACTGAGGACATTATCCTATGTGAAATAAGCCAGTAACAAATGCTGGAGAATGTGATAAATAATTTTAAGTATACATGCTATAGCTTGTATCTAGATGTCCTCCCAAAGCTTCATGTGCTCATAGGTGAGATTTTTTGGAACTGGCTGGGTCTAGGGTGTGTGATACTGGGATTAAGGGTGTTGTGGTACTAAATTAGTCTGCTGATTGGTATTAGCCTAGTTCTGGGTGTGGAAAATGAAAGCCACCCTTGGGTGTGGGTGGCACCACCAAAAGGCTTATAGCCTGGATGGGATAAAAGGGAAGGGGAAACTTGCTGCTTTGCTGTTTGCTGCCTCCTGCTTGCCCTCCCATGGACTGTTTCTCCTATGCCAGGCCCTTCTGCCATGCTTCTCTGCCTTGGAAACAGCCGACTATGAACTGAAACCTCTACAAACTGCGAGCTAAATAAACCTTTCTTCCTTTAACTTTGAGTGTCAGGTATTTTGTCTCAGCAATGAGAAAAGTAACTAAGACAGTAAGCAAAGGCTTAGTGTCTTTTCTCATCATGATATTACTTCTTTCAAATAAACAGAGATAGCTTTACTCCAATCTAATCAGAATTCAGGAAGCCAGAAATTGGTTATTTTCCACCACTGCAGCCTCTAATTCTTCAATATCCTCCCTTGCTTTATTTTTATCCGTGTTATTTTTCTCTCCCCATATAATTTTATTCCTCTATTTTTTTTTCATTTTTCAGTTAATCTCCTTTCATTTTCTTTCCTTTATCCCCGTCACCATCGATCCTTTCTCTCTCCTCCTATGGTCACCTTCACATCCTCTCACCTGTTCCCTTTCTCATTCTTGTCTGCCCTTCCTCTTCCTCCTCGTACCTTCTCTCCTCTCACCCTCTGAATTTGGGAAGCCTATAAAGGAAACTTGGGTAAAAGTAAAACTACTACTGAACTAGCCTCCATTGCCCAGGTGTTGTGCTTCCTTCTCAGTGGCAGGAAGGACAAACACTTTGTCCTTTAGTGTGGAGGGGATATTCTGGTATTCCACAAACTACTGAGTACCTAAAAATCTCAGTGATACAACATGCTCTTTGAATCGTCAATGTGGTTTTCTCCTGCCTTCTGGCTTGCATGTCTTACCGAGGCTTCCAGTTCACTTATTACTTCTTGCTTTTCTGGTCCAATTAACATGATGTCCTCACTATAGTAGACCAATGTAATGTTTTATGGACTTTCCACATCCCTTTGGACTATATGAAGATTGAGGGCTGAAAATGTGATACAGCCTTGGGGCAAGATTATAAAAGCATGCTATCATTTTTTTCAGTTCAGTGTCAGTGTGAGTTACCTCTGATAATCTTTCCTAATAGGGATAGAAAAAATAAACCCAGTATTTCCTGGATCTCAATGACCACACACCATGAGCTGAGGCTGTGTTAATTTGCTCTAGAAAAGCTACTCTACTGGTACAGCATTTACAATTAGGGCTACTACTTGGATGAGTTCAGAGTAGTCTACCATCATTTTTCAGGATCTGTCTGGTTTTTGTAATGTAGTCTGATGAATTAAATGGTAATACGATAGGTTCAACCACATCTTTTAGGTGCCTAAGAGTGGCACAGATCTCAGCCATTTAGCATGTTTTTAATTCACTGTTTTTCCTGGGGTTAGAGGACAGTTTGGATCATGCATGCTGTTTTATAAGACAAAGGCCTCTTCCATGTCTGCGGACAAGGGAGGGGAATACCAGCTCTTGACAGGAAGGACTGGATCATTTCTGCAAGCTTGGAGGGGTCAGAGGAATTGGGGAGTCATGGCTTTAGGGTGTATCAGCTCAAATTCACCAGGCCGGGTCTTAGCCAACTCCTTCCTACTCCTGGCTCTGACTTGAGTATATCCGACCTGCTGGAGTTGAGCATTCAACCCCCTTTGAAGGTCCACTGTTTTTGTTTTTTTTTTTGTCAGCTTTATGGCAGTATAGTTGATGAATAAAAATGGAATATATTTAGCATGTATGTGATGTTTTGAGACGTGGTGTATAAATTGTGAAATGGTTACCATAAGCCAGCTCACTTACAGTTGAGTCTTGGACCTGATATTTAGCTGCTTTTAATATCACAAGGGGCAAAATATAAAGTGGTAAGCACCTCAATGTGAGTTAATTTAATTATATAACTCTTCTCCCTAGTAGCATGACTCAGAATAACTCAAGACTACCTTAGTTAAAATTAAAGAAAGCAGACACTCTAGGGGTGTGCATAAAGAAAGAAGAGTCATTAAAGAAGGGGGTGGGCAGAAAATACACAGAAGAAAACTTTGCAAACTTGACAATTTTGTCCTGCTGGAGTGTTACACTGCATCTGCAGCTGTGCTAACAAGCCAGGCTGTCACAAAGCTCCGGCCTGGATGGGTGACGAAACAGCAATCTACAGACCTGTCAGGGCGCTGTGGGAGAGGAAGATTTGTTAACTGAGCAATCCAGTAGCAGAGGACCCACATCTTCCTTACTAGAATTCTTGGTCTGAAAGTATGAATCCTTGTAAGGACAGTAAGTTGCCCCTGACTCAGGGGCCATCATAACAAGTCATTTACCTCAGGTTGCTTTTCGCATTTTCATAGATGAATTATTCTGGCTTTCTGGGCAAAGCAAGTCTGGACCCTATTGCAGAAAAATGAGTATGCTGAATACTTTCTTGAATCTGCATACCAGAAAGAAAATAACCAAGCCAGTAAGCTTTTCGCTAGATCATAGGGAGGGCTAGGAGACCACCGTGAGCTTTAACACCAAGTGATCATTGTTCTTATTTTCTGATCTCTGTTAGGGATAAGTACAGTGGTACCTCGATTCACAAACATAAATCTTTCCATGGTTCTGGTTGCAAACCAAGTTGGAGGAGACCCAAATCAAATTTAACACTTAGGTTCAATGTTGACCTTATGGGGAAATTTGATTCAGTTCTTGTCCACTTCACTTTGTGACCAGAATCATAAAGAGAATCGAGTTCATGAACCGAGGCACCAATGTACAGGTATCAGAAAAAAATCAGTTTATCCCACGGTGTTTGTATTTGTGTATTTATTTTGTTGTTGTTCTGATCAAGAAGTATAAGGAGCATCTCTTTAATCATTTATGGTGTCCATTCCTACTATCACTACCCCAGCTCAGCTGTTTGTTGGCCTTCTCCTGGACCACTACAGTAATCTTCTAAGGATCTTCCTGCCACCATTTTTGTCCCCTTTGACTCTTGTCTCTCACCTGGCCCACCTACCCACATCATTGCTTTCCTTAAATTCCTTCACTATCTCATAGTTTCTGAGGGTCAGGAATCTGGCACAGTTTAGTGGAGTCTCTGCTCGGGTCACATCAGGCTGCAATCAAGATGTCACCCGGAGCTGCTGTCTTATCTGAAGTTTGACTGGGAAGTGAACAGCTCCCAAGCTAACATGGTGGTTGGTAAGATCCAGTTCCTGTTGGCTTCTGCACTGGGGGCCGCAGTCTGTTGTTGGCTGTCAGCTGGAGACCATCCTTGGCTCCTTCTCCGCATGGCAGCCTGTTTCTTCAAGGCTGGCAGGGGAGAGAGCATCTGTAGCAAGATGGCCATTAGAATTGTATGTAATTACATATATATAATCACTTACGTTCTGTCATCTTTGCCACATCCTATTACCTAAAAGCACGCACAGGCCATGCCAACCCTCTGGGGAGGGAAGTGCACGAGACTGGGAAGACTAGGAGGAGGGATCGATCACAGGGGCCAATCTAAGTCTGTCATAAAACCTAACCACCTGGACTTAGAGCTACCGTATTGTACAGCTTCCTGGCATTGTGCGTTATGATGCTCCCTCGCTAAGTGCTCAGTAAATATTTGCAGGATGAAAGAACAAATAAACCAGAGTTACACTAGCTTAAGCACAAAGTGAGCTCAGTATAGCACTACAGAAAGAATTTTCACATAGAAGTCCAGCATTTTATCTGTCTGGGTCTCAGTTTTCTTATCTGTAAAATGAGTGGCATAAAAAACAGCTGATCTCTAAGAACGTTTAATCTTTAAAGTTCGGAAATTCTAGAGTATCTGTTTTTATTCGACCTTCACCCATCCCTAACTTCATGACACAAGAACATTTGTCATGTTTGTGCCAGACGTTGTTCTACACGTGCTATGTGTTTTAAATTCTCACGACAACACTGTGGAGGTAGATTCTAGTCTTTTCCCCATTGTATGGTTGAAACAACTGAGATTTAGAGAGTTGAGTAACATCCATCTTGCTCCAAGTGTATGTGGTAACCCCTATGCAGACTGGCCCTTTAAAAGAAACAGAGAGAGAAAATTCATTTACAAAGGATGGCTGGCCATATTTAGGACCCTTTGGGGATAGTTTTTGAAGGGTCAAAATTGAGGTTTATGCTCCATTAATTTGAGGAAAGGAAACTGGACAATTACTGCAGTTCTTCTCAAGTATGGCATCTCCCAAGAGCACAGGAGGGGTATTAGTGAAACCAAAGTTCAGCATGGCCACAAGAACAGTGGGAAAGAGAATCCTGAAAAGCTGTAACAAGGAATTAAAGGACTCAGTGTGGACTCCCTCCTCCCTCTGCTGCCCTGGGCAGTGACTGGCAGGCACCGTCGCCCTTCTGTCCATTATTTATCTGTCTCAGCTGAACAATGCCCTTCCCATGTTGGGAATTTCCAAGAAGAAAGAAAAGTAGTTGGGGTCAGGCTGGTATAGACAGTGGGAGGGAACTGGGTGAGTGAGGCAGTGGAGCAGAACATACCCAAGAGTGACAGTTTCTTGTTCATTAAATGATCAACTCCCTGACAGAGCAGACTGAGTCAAAGTAAATCCTTATTAGGCCTGAAGGGGACTGGCCTAGTCCTGGCATTTTGCTCTACAAGTCATTCTTTTATTTCTCTGCTAGGCATAACCCTATATCAAAGAGCAAGGTGCATTCTGACTTTTTATGGCTTTCCTACGAAGTGACGGTTTCCGGTACACGAAAAGATGTAAGGCTAAATCATGCATTGTGATCTCTCAACCCCTCTGTACCTAAATTAAATAGAAAGTCAGAATCATGGCAAGCTGCCTACTTTATCCCACCCTTGGAGACTACATTTTAGCTTTTATGGAATGGAATCAACAACTTAATGGAGAGAAATAAAAATTTATGTCCTTAATGATCACCTTGGAAAGCAGGAAAACTCTTGTCAACCTCCCAGAGCTAGCCTGCAGACACAAAAGAGGACATGTGGGCTGAAGATGCAGTCAGGCAACGCCCAGGGGCATAGGAGGGAAGGGAAGTAGGCTCAGGCTGTACAGCTTCCATTTAGCTAGCAATGGTGCCTGGGAGAAGTAGCCCTGGGAGGCAAAGTGACTCTGCAGTGTTTCTGAACATGCTGCCTGTTTCTGCTTCTTGCATCAAAATAATGTGGAGAGGTTTAAATTTAGCAGGGGGAAAAGTGTGATTCTGTTTGGATGACTTATTGGATGGTTTTAATGATGGAGAATTAAGAAGTTCTAGCCTAGCATAATGGTTAAATACACAATACTTGGGGTGTGGACATTCAGTACAGACTGTTTGGGTTCAAAGCTGAACGTTCTTGTTCATTAGCTGTGCAATTGTGACCAAGTCACTCAACTCCTCTGTGTCTCAGTTTTCTATCTGTACAATGATAATAAGAGGACTACACAAGCAGGTTATTATAAGGATGAAATGAGTTAAAAATGTGTAAAGGGCTTAGAATGATATCTGGCTCCTAGTAAGCATATTTGAGCACAAATAAATAAACATATTTACTGTCTGCTTGGTATTTACAAATGCATAATTTTTTCTCTTTTGTTTCATACAACTACCCTGGAAAGTACATACTGCCCCACTTTCTGCCCCACTTACTGACATAGAATTCAAGTCTCAAACAGGTTACAGACTTCCCTAAGGTCGAATAGATTGTATGTCTCAGATCAAGTTTCAAAATCAAATCTGCCTGATTCAAAAAAGACCCCTTCCATCACAGCCCCATAGCTTTCCACTCACAGTGCCACGGGACTTTACCCTGGGCTTTCTGGAAGGATGTGGACTGTGAACAAACCTCTGATACCAAACTTTCTAGCTGCTCTGGAGCAGTAGCCGCGGGGTCCTTCAGCTGCCACACGCCTCAGTACGGATCACTGGAATCTCTAGTTCTGTTATTTCTAATTTTTAGAATCTGCTTCTGGAAAGGCATATGTTGCTCTGGTAGGTACACGTTAATTAGTTGGATCCATATCCTGTCTTAGCCCATACAAGCACTTGAATAGTTAAGTCTGGTCTGATTTGCTCTTGGAGAAACCATGTTGTCTCCCAAAAGCAGGTTACATTTCATCACCAATTCTTTAGAGCCTTTTACAAATTTTTCTAGCCAGACTGGTGTTAGCAGCCCAGGGGCTGATGTTCCTTACTGACAAGTTTCATTTTAGACCCACACATCTTCACCCTCCTCAGACACCAGTTAGACCCTTACCCTGGGCCCCGTGCTTTGGAGCACTGCACTTTGGCCTCTCGGGAGCACCACTCTCTATACTTCTCTTAATGGGACAATGGTACTTGTGGACCTCACTTTGAGTAGCGAGGATATAGTGGACATGGCAGAAGATTTGGAGTTGGACATACCTAAATTTCAGCACCAAGTCCACCTACTTAATACCTATGATTATGTAAATGGGGTTAATCTTAATTTTCTGGACCTCAGTTTCTTCATCTGGAAAATGAAGACAATCAAAAAAACCTCAAAGTGTGAAAATTAAAGAGATAATGAATGCAAAATATTCAGAATGGTGCCTGGCACACAGGCACCAGGAAATTTGAACTCCTTTTTGCCAAATAACTTTCTAAAATCACAGACTACACATTTTAAGGCAATTTCTCCCTTGAATTCCTTAAAATCCTCAGGTGGATATCGCCTGGTCCCTTTTCCCATGATTGATCTGCACTGACATAGTTTGTAAATTAAGATCAGAACATCTTGTTCACTTAGTATATTCTAATTTTGTGCATCTACGTGATCTGATTCAGAATCTGATATAAGGGGAAATGAGAAGGAAAGCAGCAAAGGGAAAAGTCAAAGGCACATTTCAGGGCTTGGGCAGCACATGTTTCTGAAGCTGGCTGCAACGTCATCTCTTATTCCACAAGCCCTTTTGCAATGTGGTCTCACCACTGCTCCCACTGAGGGGTGAATTTAGACCGGCTCTGAGGTCCGCTTTGCCTGGCAGATCGCAGCAGGAGTGACAGACAGTGTGTCTTTCCAGGCTGAGCCTCGAGAGATCTTCCGTTTCTGCTGTCCTGTTTGCAACTCTTCTTGGAACCCAGTCCTCATACAGTGAGACAGTCCAAGAAGCCCCATGCAGAAGGACACATGGAGGAAAACCAAAAGTCTCCGCTGACTTCACTACCGGGAGTGAGCACCCAATTGCCAGTTCTGTGCAAGAGGCCATTTTGGACCTCTTAGCCATACCAGAAACCCAACCAAGACCATATGAAATAGAAGAATCACCCCAAAATCCATGTATCATGAGAAAGTAATAAACTGATGTTTTAAGTCATGAAATTTTAGGGTTGTCTGTTACAGAAATATGCAAATTGACACCAAAACATTCAACAATAATGCTGTAAGCCAGGTGTACAGGGCTGAAATCCCAAGGATTAAAGAAAGCTGAGGCAGGAAGATTCCAAGTTCAAGCCCAGCACAAGCAATTTAGTTACTTAGCAACATTCTGTCTTAATATAAAAAATAAAAAGTGTCTGGGTAGCTCAGCGTAAGAGCCCCATGCTGAATTCCCAGTATTCAAAAAAAAAAATACAAATATGTATGTAAAAGCATGTTGTACTGTTTACTTGAAAGTATCTTTATTTTATTTTTTATATTTTGACAAATATGTATTGATGGTACCTACTAATGGGGTTCATTCTGATATGTCAAAACATGCATATGGCAATGCACCGATCAAATCCAACCTCTCTTTGTCCTCCTCTGACCTCTTAAAGCCTCTAATAATCACTTTCGACATTCAAGTTGGCTTTTTTTTGTAACTTCCGTACATAAAAGAGAACATGCAGTATTTGTCTTTCTGTGTCTGTCTTATGCCACTTTACATAATATCCCCAGTTCCTCCATTTCCTGACAAATGGTTAATATCCAGAATATATAAGGAACTCAAAAAACTCAACAACAAAAAATAAGCAATCCAATTTAAAAAATGGACGAATGATTCAAATAGACATTTCTTAAAAGAAGAAATACAAATGGCCAACAAATACATGAAAAATGCATAATATCATTAGTTATCAGGAAACTTCAAATCAAAATTCAAATCACCCAAGTTAGAATGGCTATTATCAAGAAGAAAATAACAAATAAAAGCATCTTTAAATAATAAAAACCAAAAAAAAGGAAACACATCATATTACCTCAAGACAAATGTGAGAGGAGATGCTTTTAAAAAGATTAATGACACGTCTGTTAGTAGTATGTAGATCTATTTATATTTATAGACTTGACCTTCTTAACTACTTTACTTTAATGTTTAAGTAGATATACACAGTGGTCACTGTGAAGAATATGTATTTAATTCCTACTGTGATTTGAATTGCTAACCATTTTTAAAAGCCTGCTGCTGATAGAGGTGGGAACAATTGAGTTCTCTGTGTGACTTCCATATAGAGGCACTGAGACTTGCTGAGGGAAAATGTATGTCTGTTTGTGCTGTGACTTCAGCTGTTTAGTTGATTTTTCTTTACAACAAAATGCTATTACCTGTTGTATGTTTCAAGTATGGTTGGGAAGATGAGGCCTATCAAAGAAACACACAAACACACATACAAGAATCGTAACACGAAGGCCTGTGTATAGTGCGGTCCTTCTTTATTCATTCAGAAGGCACAGCTTCCAGCTGGTGTCAGGCACATACTGCCTTCCAACGACAAACAGGATTTTCTCCCTCAAAGCTCAAGGATTTGGTTTGGTGGCAGACTCCAGAATATACCAAAGTAAGACCAGATATTTCTTACTCTGCCATTATGGGAGGCCTCAACCAATGGCATCACTCTCTTGAATATGGGTCAGCCCTCCATATCTACAGATAGATCTTCTGCAAAAGGGAAGGGGATCAAGAGATGGAGAGAGGAGGAGGCAGAGAAGGAGAAGATGATAAAGAAGAATTAAGATGTGTTATGCACATGTACCAACTCCCCCTGATGAATGTAACCATGATGCACTGCAAACATGCACTAATAACTTTTTTAACAATTTATGCAAACACACCCATTTTGCATAAGAGATGAACATCCATAGATCTGAGTATCCCAGGGAGGCCCTGAAACCAATTCCCCACAGAGGGAATGACTATATACGACTGTGTAAATGTAACTCAGCACTTGTTCAGTTAAGGTAAAACACTCCACAATCCCCAACTAGAAATCAGCATTTGACGCTGAACCTGTGAAGACCTAGAGGAGAAGCCTTTTCCTTGGCAATGGTGTCTCCCTGTCCAATGTTCTATTCTGTATCTAGCAACTGGAGATGCACGAAGGGAAATGAAAACTGGATTTTGTAGACCTCCCTAAATAAAAACCTTCTCTTGGAACACTCAGTCCAATCACTAATTATTTTTCAGTTCATTGTGTTTGGATGTCAAAGGTATCTGGTCAGAGGTAGACAGAATTTTCAATTACTATCAAAGAATTCTGAATAAGAGAAAATTTGCTTTCAAGGCAAAGAAGCAAATGTTCACTTGATTCACTGTTGCAAATAAATAATTAGAAAACTAGCTGGAAAATAAAACATAGCCAACGAATGGCATCTAAATAGGAACCTACTCACTGCAAGCCTCGGCCTGACTATTTCTTCACTTGGCCTCTCAGTCTGACTCATTTCTTTTCCTCTAAGGGACATTTTCCCCAAATGACAGTGCTCAAAAAATACATAAAGCAAGCTTGCGATGCAGGTCACTGCATCCCGATTTCATTTGAACTACAATTCATTATTTTCTTCCTGCATTTATTCAAGATCCTATTGTTCATTACTCTTCTCATCACTCTGTGATTAGAACAATTTGTATGTGTCCCATGTACACTGGCCAGATAATGAAATAATCATTTGTGCATCTACAGAGTACTTCACACTTATTGTTCACAGTCTAATTCACTTTATAAAGTCATTTTATCACATTCTAACAAGAGGGTGATCTCTGAGGCATCCAACAAATGAAGATAGTCCATTCATCTATGCAGCAAATATGTACTGAGCACCCACTATGTGGACAGGTACTCTTCTAGGCACTTGGAAAACAGAGAAAAATCCGTTATTGTGGATCTTCCATGCGACAGAGGGATGATGAGCAATACATAAAGAAGTAAAATACAGGGTGTATAAGATGATACAAAGTGCCACAAAAAAGGATAAACAAGAGAAAGGGAAAAGGCAAGTTTGGGGGGAGATGTGTATAATTTTAAATAGGATTATTTAAGAAGGCCTCAGTGGTACAAGACCTGAAAGAGGTGAGAAAGTCACTATGCTGTGTAGGTAACTGGAAAAGAGCTGTCCGTGTCGGGAAAATAGCATATGCAAAGGCCCTGGGGCAGGAATGTGCTTGGGTGTGTTTGTGGTATGGCAAAGAAGCCCAATGTCTGGAATAGTGTGAGAAGGGGGAAGAAATGTAAGAGCTGAGCTGCATCGATAATAAGCAAGACTTTTATTTATAGGCCACTGTCAGAGCTTTTTCTTTTATGGGAATCTATTAGATGATAAGCTTATACTTTAACAGAATCACTCTATTTGCTAAGTGGAGATTCACAGTAAAGTCACATGCAGTAAGATTAATTAGGAGGTGACTGAAAAAATCTGGGTGAGAGATGATGGTGGTTTAAACCAAGGTGGTAGCAGTAGACGTGGCGAGAGACACCATTCAGTGTATCTGTATACACAGTAGAAACTGCAGGACTTGACAACATATTGAATAGAGTGGGAGAGAAACAGAACTCAAGGATGACTCCAGGATGTTGGCTTGAGCATCTGGAATTGCGAGGTTACTATTTGCTGAAGTGGAAAGACTGATGTAAGAGCTAATTTTGGTGAAAGGATGAGACGACAGCTGCTCTAGAATATGTTAGGTGGGAAGTACGTATGAGACTCCCAGGAAGAGATGTTTTGTAGGCAGCTACCTATGAAGACTAGAAAACAGGGAAGAGGTCCGTGCTGAGGACACATATTATGGAGTCATTGCTGCTGGATGGTACTTAAGCCACGAGAACAGATAAGATCTCTACGGGGGTAAGACAGATGGAGAAGAAAGTTAAAACCTGAGCCCTGGGTGCTGCAATGTCTAGAAATAAGGGAGAATAGGAAACAGCAAAGAGTCCTAACAAATAAATTCACTGCAGCTAGTTGCAGGTGTTTGAATGCTGCTATCTTTGAAATGCCAATTGTTCATGATTAAAATCTCTTGGCAACTCTAATTAATCCTTTAAAAAATGCTCCAATAAAAGGGAAATAAGAAGGAAAGAATGGAGTTCTTTATTTAAAACACTGGAATTATAGAATGTTTGAAGGACCTTAGGCGATCATCTAACCTAACTCGTCCAATGCACATACTCGTGGGGAACTGAGGTTCAAGTGTGTTACTAGGTGCATAGCTGGAACTCAAACTGGCATCCGGATTCATGTTCTTCAGTTCAGCTGCTTCCTTCAGAGAATCACGGGTGAGAATGCTCAAATACAACAAACCCTAAGGAGACAACAAAGAAAGATCTCCTCCCAGTGTCAAGAGTTGAGGTAAATAAGAGAATTGTTGTGGAGGAACTTCACCAGCTGGTGCTTTCATTTCCTTTGTATAAATCTGCTTCTAGTCAATTAATTAAAAAGACAAGTTTTTCTCTCAAGATATCACACGTTATTATGTAAAAGAAGGCTTAGCCTGACTTACAAAGGTCAAAACCTGCATTTTAATAGCACAGTGAGCTACTATTTCCCTCAGAACTTTTGTAAACACTAATTCATTAAGATCTCATGATGCCAGGTCAAAAGATTACATGTCATCCTTTGCTAAGAAATTGTTCATAAATGACAGTATCAGTTTACACTTACTCTGACAGTTATTAAGGAAGATGCTTCGGGTGATCACCTCCAAGTAACACATAGTAAAATAACTGGGACGGTTCTTTCACCGCCCACCTCTCCTGTGGAGCAACACCTGATTTCACAATAGGAAGAAAGGTTTTATGTTCAGAAACAGTTACGTCTTGGGTACATCCCAGGACGTAGAGGTTCAGGGCTGAAACGAGCTCAGAAAGGTAACTGTGAGAGGACTAGGACTCTCAAATGATTTTTCCTTTCTCCCCATGTAATGCTGGTGTAGCTGTGAGTAGTCTTCAATCATTCTGAAACAGACTATTTTGAAGCTGCTGAATTTCGGTGGCATCAAACTGAGTTAGCCATCTCATCATTGTCCCTACCTACCAGAGGAAGGGGTGTATCAACTTGAGTTCTCTAGGGAATGATTTCTGTGAAACTCTCATCACAACTAGGGCAGAGCTGAACCTCTGCTGACCAGCAGTCATCCAGTCAATGGCGATAAATTGCGGGATCAGGCCCGGTGTGGGCAACAAAAAGCTGATGGTAGAGCATGGGCTTTGTCCAGGGTCAAATAAATAGTCCAGAAGGCAAATGCAGAGGGAGACATGCCTGATCCACAGTCTTTAACAGGAATGCCCAAACCCGAAGGATTAGGTGGGTGTGGAGGGAGTGGAGGACACTGCAGAGGGAAATGAAGGCAATTCAGGAGCAAAAGCAGGGCGGGAATATAAATGTGCATGAGAGCCATGTTCAGAGTAATAAAGGAGGGCAGTGACTCTCTGGCACCTATTTTGAGTAGGGTGGTTTACCTGTGATAACACCACTGTGTAAAAGAGAACACCATTATTCTTTCAGTCACTCTGTTATGCTTTGCGCTAGACTGCTAGATGTTTATATACATGTATATAAATGTATACATACTCAAGTACATACACATAATTACACATACACATAGGTATACATGCATATGCAAGGTGTGATAAAATATGCTTAATGTTTAAATTTTTTAAAATGTATTACAGCAAAAGACACATTGCCACTAATCCCCCTCAAAATACCTCAGCTCAAACACACTTATCCCATCATTCTTGTCCATTTCTCAAGCAACTCTGGAAGTCCTCTTTTGTGAGTGTTAGTTGCACTATTGTGGCTGCCTTGATGTCCTGAATTAAGTCAAAATGTTTACCTTTCATGATCATTTTTACTTTGGCAAAGAACCGGAAGTTACATGGATCCAGATCTAGTGAATAAGGTAGATGAGGACACACCATAATGGTTTTACAACCCTGTCTTTCCATTAGATGGCACCTTGCTGCAACATTCACCATATATATACATATATATATACATATATATATACATATATATATATTTTTTATCGATCTTCACAAAGACACAAAAGAGGACTTCCAGAACTGCTTCAGAAAGTGGCAATAATAATGGTTAAGTCTTTTCTGCTGTGGATATCCTGGAAGACATTCACACAGAACAGAAATATGTTCAGAGTCTATACCCATTCAAAAAGTCCTAATTTTTTTATACAACGGAGTACTACTCTGCCATAAAGAATGATAAGCTTGAGATATTTCTAGGTAAATGGATGCATCTCGAGACCATACTCTTAAGTGAAATAAATCGGACACACATTTTTTTTTTTGTGGTACCGGGGATCGAACTCAGGGCCTTGTGCTTGCAAGGCAAGCACTCTAATCACTGAGCTAAATCCCCAGCCCCCCCTTTTTTTTCACACATGATTAAATACTGCATTGTTTCTCTGGTGTGAGAAACAGAAAGTTTAAATAAGGACTAAAATATATATTGGGAAAGGGAAGAAATTGTGCAAATGGGAAGGGGAACAGAAGGAGGGGGAAAGGAACAGAGGGACAAGAGAAATAAGAAATGGAAGGAAAAAATGGAAAAAAGCTTTTGTAAATAGGGAAGGAGGAGGGGTGGGGGAGGGGAATGGAAAAAAAAGCAGCAGCAAGATGTATCATGTACAGATACAAATCCCCTATGATGAATGTTATTAGTATGTACAACTAAAATGTACCATTAAAATAAAATTTAAAAAAATATACAATCTTTTAAAAAGTCCTATTTTATACCCTTCTCCAGACTTTCTTTTCACCAGTCATCCAACGCTATTTCTTTCAAGTCACTAAGCACAGAGTTAAACCTTTAGCGAATGCTTAGGAATCAAACGGGTATGTGCTTCTGGCCATCCTTCATCTTTTGACTGTTCAGATGCGATAAATACACTTTACAGACTCATCTGTAAACTAGGCTTGGCGCTTTCCTGCCTTGGCTGACCATAAGGAACACATCAGGGGGCCACTAGGCATGGATTAAGGAAGAGAAAGAGAGCAATGTAACAGGAGTTGGTGTTTGAGGAGTTCGATCACTTGCTCATGCAACTTATCTGTACCTTCTGGACCTGCTCAAGGTTAGTCTGTTATTATGGTGGGCAGGATTGCAACACACCTCTGTAATTCCTGCTCTCTAGTAGCCACACCTCCATGTAACCCTGTCCTACTTCAGTGTGGGTAGAACACATAACTTGCTTTGAAAATCTGGAATACTTACCAGTCGAATATGGAAAAGAAGGATTCCGCAGCTGTAGTTAAGGTCTCTACTCAGTTGAGCTTGAGATAACAAAAAGGAACATTCTCCTAGGTGTGCTTGACCTAATCCAATGAGCTCTTTAAAGGAAGGTCCAGGCTTTCTCTGAAAGAAGAAAGACAAGCAACAGAATGATTCTTCTCCCAGACTAGAGGAAACAAGTTGCCATATTCTGCAGCTGCAAGGAAACGAATTCTGCCAACAGCCGTAGGTACTTGGAAGAGGCCCTTAATCCTCAAAATTAGGATTAAGGACAATACCCAAAGAAGGAAAAGTTGAAAAAAAGTCGCCGTCTCAAAGTTTGAGATTCCGAATCCATCGGGGAAGGTGTTGCAGGCCACTGGATGGGAGGGAATTTCACGGTGATGGCTAGGCCAGAGCTGGTCTAAAATAACTAGGGTGAAATGCAGAGCATGTCAACAAAGTATGTCTCTGGGAACACAACTAGAGTAAGGCACTTAAAATTCACACTGATGTTTATTTGGCAAGGGGGAGAGGGAGAGGGAGAGGGGAGAGATGAAGGAGGGAGGAGAGGAGAGAGAGAAAAGAGAGGGAAAGAGAGGGAGGAGAGAAGAAAGGGAGGATAGAAGAAAGAGAGGAGAGAGGAAAAGAAGAGAGAAGAGAGAGAAGAGACAGAGTAGAGAGAGGAAAGGAGAAAAAGGAAAGAAGAAAAGAAGGAAGGAAGGAAGGAGAGGAAGGGAGGAAAGCAAGCAAGCAAGGAAGAACACTAGAATCCAGAAAAGCAAGTTTTCTTCAAATGTCCCTCCACTGCCCTCTACTGACAAAGCTTAACACTATGCACTCTGTAAAGCATAAATTCTTAAAAGTAGTCATTACTAAAGATCAGATACTGAACCAAGAACGTGTCACTGAAGCAGTAAATCAATACTAGTACATTGAACAAATCACTACAAATACAAGCTTTTGGTCTCACTGATATTTTTCTATTTTTTCCTCCTCCCAATTTTTATTGATTTTTGCTCTTTTATTATTTCTTATATTGCTTTGTGTTTAATTTTGTATACTTCTGATTTCTCAAAATACTGTCAGTTTAAGAACTTTCTTTTCTTTCATTGTAAGAATTTGAGGCTATAAATTTCCTCTAACCACTGCTTTAGCTGCATTCCATAAATTTTGATACACTGACTTTTCATTTTAATTAAAAATATTTACTAATTTCCACACTGACTTTTACCCATGACTTTTACCCATGACTTTTATTTGGAAGTTTATGAGTTAATTTCCAAATGTTAGAGGATGTTCCACATACCTTTATTTAATTTATACAGGTTGACTATCCCTTATCTGAAATACTTAGGAATAGAAGAGTTTCAGATTTGGGGGTTTTTATGGATATTGGAATATTTGCATAGACTTTACTAGTTAAACAAACCCAATCCAAAGATCTGAAATCTGAAACATTCTAAAATTTAAAATTTTTTGAAAATAATGTTAGAATGAATGCTTTCTCCCAGATCAGGAACAAACAAGGATATCTCACCGCTTTTATTTTTATTTATCTATTTATTTTTTCTCTCACCACTTTTAATAAACATAATTGAATTCTTATCGAGAGAAGTTCCGAAGAGATGAAGTATAAATAAAATGCATCTAGATTGGAAAGAAAGAGCTGAAACTGTCCCTATATTGCCATGATATGATCTTGTAAATAGAAAATCTTAAAGAATTCATTAAAAATCAGAACTAATAAGTTTAGACAAATTGCAGAGTACAATGGATATATAAAAAACAATTGTATTTGTATTGGTATATATAGCAAAGAGCAATAAAAAATAAAATTAAGAAAACAGCTCCATTACCATACTTAAAAAATAAAATACTTAAGAAAATATTTTTAAAATTTATTTTATTTTAATGGTACATTTTAGATGTACATAGTGATAACATTCATCATAGGGGATTTGTACTTGTACATGATATATCTTGCTGCTTCTTTTTTCCCATTCCCTTCCCCTCCTTTCACCCCCTCCTCATCCTTATTTACAAAAGCTTCATCCAAATGTGCAAGGGAACAACGGAGGGGGAGGGGGAAAGGAACAGAGGGACAAGAGAAATAAGAAATAGAAAGAAAAAATAGAAAAGAGAATATTTTTAAAAACACATGCTAAGCTTACAGTCTGAAAGCTACAGTACTTCGTTGAAAGAAATTAAAGGTGACCTAGGTAAATGGAAAGACATCCCATATTCATAGACTGATAGTTTTAATTTAATATGGCAATGTAGTTATATCCCCAAATATAAGTACAGATACAAAAAAAATCTCTATCAAAAGTTCAGCTGCCTTTTTATTGGAAATTTGATCCTGATAATCATACGGAAACGCAAGGGACCCATCATAGACACAAATTTCTAGAAAAGAAGACCAAAGCAGAAGACTAACACTTTCCTATTTCAAAACTGATTACAAAGCTACAGAAATCTTGACAGGCAAGCACTGGCATTAGGACAAACACACAGATCAATGAAACAGAATTGAAAGTTAAAAAATAAGCCAAAACACTTATTGTCAGTTGAATTTTTACATGGATGACAAAGGGAAAAATAATTTTTTCAAAAAATTATACTGGAACTACAGATGTAGCTCAGTGGCAAAATGCTCGCTTAGCATTCTAGAGGCTCTAGGTATGATCCCAATGCCATAAAAAATGTTGTGGGACAACAGGTATTCACATGCAAAAGAATGAATTTGGAGGCTTTATTTACATGATGCCAAAAATTACACAAATATGCGCTGTACACCTAAATGTAAGAATCAAAACTATAAAACCCTCGGGAGAAAACACAGGAGTAAATCTCTGTGACCTTGGATTAGGCAAGTTTCTTAGTTATGATACCAAAAGCAAAACCAATAAAAGAAAAATAAATCACTTTTACTTCATCAAAATTAAAAATATTTATGCTTCAAAGGACACCAACAAGCAAGTGAGAAGATCACTCACAAAAAGGGAAAAAAAACTTGTAACTTATGTATTTGATATGACTTATGTCAAAATTATGTAGGAAACACAACTTAGTAATAAAAGGGAAAATAACCCAATTTAAAAACTGGCAGAGAGGGCTGGGGATTTACCTCAGTGGTTAAAGTGCTTGCCTTGCAAGCACAAGGCCCTGAGTTTGATCCCCAGCACCAAAAAAAAATAAATAAATAAAATAAAATAAAAAATAAAAATTGGCAGAGGGCTTGCATAGAAAACTGATCATAGAAGAGACAGAAATGGCCAATAATTACATGAAAAACTGCTCAGCTTTAGTCTTTAAGGAAATGGAAGACCAAAGCACTGAGACAGCACTGCACTCCTATACAGACAATAGGATCAAAAGACAACGAAAAAGTGTTGGGGTGGATGTAGAGAACTTAGAATTATTATACATTTCTGGTGGTAGTTTAAAACATTGCAGACACTCTGGAAATATTCTGGAATTTACTCAAAACCAAGGGAGGGGAGGGGAATGGGCAAAGAAGAAGCAACAAGAGATATCATGTACAGGTACAAATCCCCTATAATGAATGTTATCAATATGTACATCTAAAATGTACCATTAAAATAAAATTTAAAAAACCCATACAGTTATCAATGGCACAGTAATTTCACGCCTAAGTATATACCCACCAGAAATGAAAAAAATATATATATATCCCCCAAAACCTCTGTATGAATATTTATAGTTGTATTACGCATAATCTCGCCAAAATAAAAACAACAAAATCTCTATTGGTGAGATTATTATAATAATTAAAAAAGAACTGCATGAACGAAATCTTCTTATAATGGAATATTGCGTTGTAACAAAAAGGAATGAAGTCCTGACACGCGGTACCACATAGATGAACCTAGAAAACACTATGCCATGTTCATGAAACCATCACAAAACTCTGCCTATTGTATGATTCCACTTACAGGAAATGTCCAGATTAGACCTAAGAACAGAGAAAAATGTATGGATTTTTCCAGGACCAGAGAGGTTTCAGAGGGAATGGAGTATTATTGTGGGGTTTCTTTTGGAGTTATTAAAATAGTCTAAAATTGTTTGTGATGATGGTGGCACAGCTGTGAATATATTACAGACCTCTGAATTGTGTACTTTTTAGAGGCAGTTCCGGGAATTATACATACTACACATGAGCTCTACCACTGAACTATACCCTCAGCCCTGAACTGCGTACTTTACAGGGATGAAATACATAGTATTGTGAATTATGCCTTAACAAAGCTGCTAATTAAATAACCTCACAATATTATATTCCCAATTCATCCCTTGTATCCTTCGTTAAATTACTGTTACACGTTTTAATTTCACATATGATATAAACACATAACGTTAATACTAGACTTAGTTTAGACTGCATTTTACAGTAAACTAAGATGAAAGTAATTTTATATTTACAATTATTTACACCATTGGTATAGCTCTTCATTTATTTAGTGAAATGAATAAACATTTATTCATTGCTTTTTAAGGCTGACCAGAAGGCACAACCTATGCAAAGGTTGATGTTTATTTTTTTTGTTTTTTTTTGTTTTTTTTTGTGGTGCTGGGGATCGAACTCAGGCCCTTGTGCTTGCAAGGCAAGCACTCTAATCACTGAGCTAAATCCCCAGCCCCAAGCACGCACTATTTTTTTTTTTTTTTTGGTCCTGGGGATCGAACTCAGGGCCTTGTGCTCACAAGGCAAACACTCTAACCACTGAGCTAAATCCCCAGTCAGATGTTTATTTTTAATTTATTTTTATTATATATTTTATTAAGTTGTTTCTATATCTTCGCTATTGTGAATAGTGCTGCAATGGACACGGAGGTGCAGATAACTCTTCGACATATTGACTTCATTTCCTTTGGCTTTATACCCAGGAATGAGATTCCTGCATTATATGGAAGTTATATTTTTAATTTTTAGAGGAACTTGTTTTCCATAGAGGGCATACCAGAGTTTGTATTCACACAAACCCTTTTTCTCCATATCCTTGCCAGCACCTGTTATCTTATCTTTGATAATATCCATGCCAACAGCTGTGAGGTGATAACCTCATCATGGTTTTGATTTCAATGTCCTTGATTAGTGACGCTGAGCGCCTTTCAATATGCCTGTCGGCCATTTGTATGCCTTCTTTGGAAAAATATTTATTCAAGTCCTTTGACCATTTTTGGTTCAGACATATTATGTGTACATCTTTGACTGGTAATTCAATACATATATGCAATGTGTAATAATCAAATCAGGGTAATAAGCATTTCTATTTCTTCAAAACTTAATAATTTTTATGTGTTGGGATTTTTTTTCGTTTTTGACACCTACTGTACAGTTTTATTATACGAAATATCTGAATAGGCAAATCCACAGAGATAGAAACTAGATTAATGGCTATCAGGGCTAAGCAGGGATAAAGGTAGAAAGTGTCTGCTAAGAGTTAGGAAGTTTCTTTGGGGTGATGAAAATGTTCTAGAGTGAGATGAAGCTGGGTGGTGCAGGCCTGAAATGCCATGGGAGGGTCAAGAATTCATGGCCACCCTGGACTACATAATGAGTTCAAGGTCAGCCTGGATTGCACAGCTAGACCACACAAAGGTCTCTACATGTGTGCACAAGTCACATTTTGGTGTAGCTGGTTTGCACCTTACCCAGAATTCCCAAAGCCTGATTTCTTACTGCTTCCCTCACTCACTGATTTATTTCCATCTCCAGAGTCACCTTTATTTGGTCCATCTTTTGAGACAAAATGTGCTGGTATTTCTGAAAAGGTTCTAAGACGGTCTCTGCACAGAATCTGTGTTTCAAAGGTCCTAAGCCTTCCTGAAACTGATATATGAATGGAATGAGAGCACAGAATTACCTCTTTGGCAAAGAAAGAAAGAAAGAAAGAAAGAAAGAAAGAAAGAAAGAAAGAAAGAAAGAAAGAAAGAAAGAAAGAAAAAAAAAGAAAGAAAAAAAAAAAAAAAAAAAAAAAAAAAAAAAAAAAAAAAAAAAAAAAAACCTCTGTGTGCCAAGGCGAGTGAAGTGGTGAGAAGTGGACTGAGTCCTACTCGTGGGGTGTGCTGACTGCTTCCCAATCCTCTGCAGCCAGCGGGTTCCACCCCAACCACTCACTACCTCTGCCTCCTCCCTTCCCCTCCACCTCCCCCCACCCATATGTGCTGGGAATTTTGCACTCATATTTTCGAGTCATTCTGAAATGCATCATAGGTTGTTTACCCTAACATGCCATAGAAAACCCAGAACTAATTCCCCCACTCTGTGTTTTGGTGCTTTTTATTGACTTTCTTTCTTTCTCTCCTTTGACCTGCCTTTCCCAGTCTATAATGACAAAGTGTCTTCAAAATTCGAGCATCCTGGCCTAGAATCCTGCCCTTCTCCACCAACTCAGTGGGCTATATACTGCTCAAATATTCAGAAGATAATCCTTCCTAGGGATTTTAACACAAAATGTACAAAGTCTGTTGTTTTACTATTTTTGTCAAACACTGGAAACTTTAATGTGTAGAAAGACTGTACGTTATAAACTAGGACTCATTTGTCCTTTGCACACGCTATGTACACACCAAAACAAAGCAAAATGCACAGACATAAGGAACAATGGCTACACTCGTCTCCGTGGAAGTGCACTTGGCATGGCACTCTGCATTTCCGTCTCTTCCCCAGGACCAGTACACAGCACAGTGCAAAGTACTCCGGAGGGAGCTGGCAATTCTCCCCCACACAATAACATTTCAAATGACTTTTAACAAAATGGAATATACAAATGTTATTTTGCTACCTCCCCTTTGAACATATATCAGGCACTTAAGAACATCTAGGAAGACTATTTTAAGAAAGTACTTGGCATTGTCATATATATTTTATATATATATATATCTCAAAGAGGAATCAAATGCAGACGACAAACAAAAGTTGTAATATGAAAACCATTTCTTACATACATGTGATCGGTCCGGCGCAGGGCCTTCTTTCTTCTCACAGTCCACTCTACGGCCTCTAACCCACTCAACAAACTTGGATGAACACCACTCTTGCTGTCACTTGTAGAGATGGTCTAACTCCACTTCAAAAAGTTACTTCGAAAAGATATTTCTATGACTTTTTTTAAACAAACAGGTATTTATAAGACGTGTGTTTTTCTAACTTTATCATACATCGGCAACCTCTTTACATCTAGAATGCCCAAACGTAGCAAATGTTTCGTTGAAAAGGGCGGGGAAAAGTTGAGAGCTGCTTTTTCATATTATATATGCAAGTCTTCTACAAAGCACCAGTAAATCTTCTCAAGTGTGGTGGGCATTTCCGATTAGCCAAATGTGGTGTGTTAATCTACCATTTTTCTCTCTGCTACAAGGAAGCCTATCTGGCCGGCTAACAGTTCGACCCATCATCCTCCGGGCTACAGTCACTTTCGAACCTTAAAGCTTTTGCCGTTGCTGGGACACAGCGGGCACCGCAGGCCCCAGGTCTGCGCAGCTTCGGTGGCCAAAGGTGGTGGCTGAGCTTTCGAGCACGTAAGGCCATCTTCTCCAGCCCTCCAAGCCCTTACAGGCACTCGGCGGTTTGGCCCCCGCCATGATTCTCGCCACGCCACGCCACGCCTCGCCACGCCTCGCACAGGCGCAGAACCCCGCGCGACTCAGCGAGGGTTTCGACTACGCGGGGCGGGGCGGGGTGAGGTGGGGCCCGGGGAACGAACTGCCCACGGGCTCCGTGCTCCAGGCTCGGGGCTCCCAGAGGGCGGCAGGAGGGCCGTAGTGTGGGACGCTTTGCAGGCCCTCTCTTCCTGAACCCTTGTGCTTTTTTTCCCCCTATTTTTTATTAGTACGTGTTTGCAGTGCATGGTGTTTGCATTCATCTTCGTGGGTAGGCGCATGGATTTAACATACCTTGATTCCTTTTTCATTCCCCGTCTCTCCTCCCTCCCCCCTTCTTCAGCCCGTTCTCAGTCCCTGGATCCCTTTCCCTTTTGCAAAACACGTGTCTCCCTGCAGAACACTTGCTTTTGAATTGTGTGATTTCCTTATGTACTTTGGATATTGACCTCTTATCAGATGCATGATTTACAATATTTTCTGCAAATATAACCTGTAGGCTGCCTTCATCATTCCCTATACTGTGCAGAAACTTTTTAGATTCTTGTAGCTCATTGTTTTTCTGTTGCTTGAGCTTTGGATGTGGTAATCCAAAAAATTATTACCAGGGCCAATGTCAAGATTTTATCCTATTTTCTTCCAGGAGTTTTATAGTTTCTTTTCTTAGATTTAGGTATTTCATCCATTTTGATTTTTGTGTATTATGTAAGGATCCAGCTGCATTGTTGTACATGTAAATATCAAGTTTACTCAACATAATTTATTGAAGATACTGTCATTTCTCCGTTGTGGCTTCTTGATGGCCCTGTCGAAAACTAGTTGATGGTATGTGTGTGGATTTATTTCTGGATTTTCTGTTCCATTCGTTTGGTGTGTGTATGTTTTTATGCCAGTACCATACTGGTTTTTTTTTTGTGGGTTTTTTTTTTTTTTGGTGGTGCCGGGGATCAAACTCAGGCCCTTGTGCTTACAAGGCAAGCACTCTAATCACTGAGCTAAATCCCCAGCCCTTACCATACTGTTTTGAATGTTACAGCTTTGCAATATAATTTAAAAGCAGAAAATGTGATGCCCCCAATTTTTTTTTTCTTTATTGAGAATGTGTCGGTATTGGGGATCTTTTGTGGTTTCATATAAACTTTAGAATTGTTTCTGTTTCTCTTAAAATGTCATTGAAATTTTGATGTGAATTGAGTTGAATCTGTATATTGTTTTGGGTAAGATGAAAATTTTAACAGTATTAATTCTTCTAATGTGTGAACATAGGATATCATTCCTTTTATTTTTGTGGTGTTTTTCAATTCCTTTCATCAAAGTTTTATAGTTTTCAGTCTACAGATATCTTACTTCCTTGGTTATAAATTTATTCCTAAGTGTTGTGTTACTTTTGATGATGTCATGCATGAGATTTTCTTGATTTCCTTTTCAGATAGGTAGATATTGGTGTAAAAAATGGAACTAATTTTTGTATGTTAATTTTGTATCATACTATAATTCTAACTCGTGTGTGTGTGTGTGTGTGTGTGTGTGTAGAGTGTTTAGGTTTATATCCATATGGAATCATATCATCTGCAAACAGAGATAATTTGGTGGTGAAAATGAGTGGATGCTTTGTACCAGATTTTAGAGGCCTTCCATTCCCCCCACTATTGATTATGATGTTGAATATATATATTCCCAAAATGAATGTAATCATTACAGATCGCAAGCATGTACAAATAAAAAACTTCTTTGTTACTGATATATTTAGGCTCTCTGTTTCTTCTTGATTTAGTATCATTATATTCTATATGTTTAGGAATTTATTTCTCATAAGTTTGATTATGATTGATATATGATTGATATATAATATATGATATATATCATATATCATATATAATATATGATATAATATGATATAATATAATTGATTGATATATAATTGATTGATATATAATTGTTCATAGTAATTGTTTATAACTCTTTCTATTTCTTAGGCATTGCAATGTCTCCTCTTTCATTTCTAATTGTATTTGCACATTCTTTTTTTCTTAGTTATTTTAAGGGTTTGTCGATTTTGTTTATTGTCAAAAATGCAAACTTTTCATTTTCTTGCTTTTTCCACAATTTTCTAGTATCTATATGATTATTTCCCACTCTTATTTTTTCTGCTAGCTTTGGGTATAATTTGTTTTTTTCTCTAGTTTCCTGAGGTATAAAAATTAGATTGTATATTTGAAATATTTATTCTTTTTAAATTTTAGATATTTATCACTATAACCTACCCTGTTTATGCTGCTTTGCTATATTCCATAAGTTTAGTAAATTGAGCTTTCATTTCTTTCATCTGAAGATATTTTTAAATTGCCCTTTTATTTCTTCTTTGATCCAGTGGTTGTTTAAGAGTATATTATTTAGTTTCCACATATTTGTGAATTGTTCTTTTCTTTCTTTACATACAATTTCTGTCTGTTGCTATATCCTTACTGCTTGAAGAGTTTTCTTTAATCTTTACCTCTTATAGGGCCGGTAATGAGTGATCTCAGTTTTTTGTTTATTTTTCATTCAGTCCTAAAGTCAGCATTCTTTGCATTGACTGCTTCTTTTTTCTTTTACAACTAAAAAAAAACTCCATTGTGCTCTGACTTCCCAAGTTTCTGCTGAGAACTTCACGTTAATTCTTTTCCTATATCTGTATGAATGACTTTTTCCTCTGATTGCGCTCAAGATTTTCTATTCAACTTTGATTTTGAATAATTTAAGTATGACAGAGCTATATGTTTTTTTGGATGATATTTATTTTCTTTGATATTTTCTGAACTCTGGTATCTGTGATTTATTTTTGTCTTTCATTAAATTTCCAAAAACTCTCTGCCATTATCTCTTCAAATATTTGCTCTGCCTTATTTTGAGTTTATAATTACATGTTTATTAGAGTTTATGATTTTCCCACATCTCTTTGCTGCTGTTGTTATTCATCTTTTTATATTCATTTTGGATAACTGTGTTGAACTAATTTTCCATTAATTAATTCTCTTTCTTGGCTATGGAGTTATCTGACGAACTTGTCAAAAATACTCTTTGTCTCTCTCACCATGTTTTTCATAGCATTTTGTTATAGTGCTCTTTTATATCTTCCATCTCTCTGAATATTCTCCATCTATTTAAGTATATTTTCCAACTTTTCTACACTGTAGCCTTTAACATAGTGATCATAGTTGTAAATTTCTTGCTGATAGCTCTAACATCTGCTTAATACAGATGGTCAGCTTACAATGGGGTTAGTACCAATAAACCCATCATAGGTTGAAAATATTGTAAATCGAAAATATGTTAAGTACACCTAATATTATGGCTTTTATCATAGTCACACCATAGCTTAGCAACACAGTACACTGTGTGCATGTTCACTTTGTGACCAGCAGATGTGGCTTATTTCCTCTGCCCAGGATCACGACAGAGTATTATACTGCACACATATCACTGTCCCTGGAAAAGGTGAAAATTCATAATGTGCGTCATGATGCCCACTCCCTGGAACTGGAACTTGAACCCAGGGATGCTCTACTCTGAACTACGTCCCCAGCTCTTTTCACCTTTATATTTTGAGGCAGGATCTTGATAACTAACTCAGGCTGTCCTCGAACTTGTGATCTTCCTGCCTCAGCCTCCCAAATAGCTAGGATTACAGGTGTTTACTCCCAAGCCTGGCTGAATATATATCATATTTCCACTTCTGTAAAATAAAAAAATCATAAGTCAAACCATTGCAAATCAACACCTGTCTTTGAATTTGGTTGTATTGAATGCTTTTCTCCTTATCAGTATAGGTTTTTTTCCTTGTCTGTGCTTCTCATAAATTTTGTTTACAAGCCAGATATAATTTATGGGCTACTTGAGAATGATGTAAATAATATTTATGCCTGGAAATGCATACACCTCTATTCTGCTAATATTTTCGTGTGGGAGGTTGCATTAATTTGGTGAGATGTTCGTCTGGGTATTGGGTTTTTTGTAACCCTCAGTGCAACACCAACTTTGAATTCTTCTGGCACTGCCTTGTGCTTCGTCTGGGGGCTAGGTTGCTATTAGGATTTAATTATTTTGATTCCACTTTCAGATTTGAGCGTTTTCTATGAATCTGTGCCTTAGTGAAGGTCTCTCCATGCTTTGACCCTGCATTAGTAGTAGATTCACTTGCTGTTACTTGTTAGTCATTCTTAGCCTAGTGGTGGAGAAAGATAAGAGTTTGCTGTTGTCTTTTTCTTTCTCAGTCTTAGGCCAGGCATGTATCCCAGGTTCTTAGGTAGTGTACCTTTCTGCTTTGGATGGAGGGCCTGTAATGATCAGGGCCCTAAACAGTCTCCTGCCCAGTGGCATAGGTGGGGGGAGGGGCGGCCGCCCAGGCAGCACGTTTTTTGGCGGGATTATTGGCCGAAAGGAAAAATACACTGTAAAACTTTATTCAGATATGTTGGAGGGCGACAAATTGAAGGACCGCCCCGGCGAGCGAGGGAGAGGCACGAACTCTAGCTATGGCGCTGCTCCTGCCCCTCCCCCATGGGTAGAGTTTTATTTTTTCTTCCCACCACCCGACAAAAACAGGTTATCACTTGTGTTATGAGGACAAGAGGAGTTAAAGCATTTTTTCCATTGTCTTGAGAGTTTCATTCTGTAGGGAAATCGGAGGGCTCTGTTAGTAGCACCCTGCCTCTCCCACAGTGGCGGCTGCACTCCCCTGATAGGAGTACCCAGAAGGATACATCATTCTCTGTGTCCCCAATATATATGGTAATAACATGATGGGGTCTGAGTGAATGAGCCTCATAGTGAATTCCCTTTGTGCCTGAGGCTTGCAGGAATTCTGTATTCCCATGCTACCACACACTTGATCTCACACAATGCATTCCAATTTTTAGCTGAATTCTTATTACTGGCTTGTATGGCACCTGGCACCTTTCTACCCTGCTCTGTCTCCATAAAACTAAGCCTTCGTATCCAGACTCTTCTTGGATATGCTAGTTTCTGCTTAGATCCAGGCTACTTGCCAGCTCTCTGATGCATTCCAGAAAATGTGTGATTCTGTAGATTATCCAGTATTTTCTTGTTTGTGTGGTAGAATTCCCTTTCTTACTTGTTACATCTTAAGTGAAAGCCTCTTTTTAATGTTATAGATACTGCATCTGCATGCACACACACTGAATATGTGGTGCCTATGTTTTTATATGTATTTCAAATAATTCAGAAGAAAATAGTATTTCATATTAATTCAAAGAGTTATCATTTCTTTTGCTCTATATTCATTCCTGAATACCTAAGTTTCCTTCTTTTATCAATTCCCTATATTCTGAGAACTTTTCTTACCATTTTTGTAAAGTAGATGTGCTGGTAACAAATTCTCTTAATTTTCATTCACCTGAAAAGTATATTTTCACTAGATATAGGATTCCAGGTTGATTGTTTTTCATTTCAGTACTTCATCGGTGCTCCCCTGCTGTATCCTACCCTCCTGATCTGAATTGCCTGGTTATTTGTTTCAGTTTTCCCAGGTCTGTAATGTACTGTTTTTCTCTATCTACTTTCAAGATATTTTATCTTTGACATTCAGCAGCTTGATTATGGTGTATGCAGGTGACTTTCTTTAAATTTATCGTTTTGAGGGTCTACACCGCTTAGATTTGTAAATGTGTATCTTTCACCAAATTTGAGAAATTTGAGGGCATTATTTCTTCAACTACGTTTTTCTGTCCCAAACTCATTCTCTTCTTTTTTTGTGACTCTAATTACAGATGTTAGACCTTTGGATATTGTCCCACAGGACCCTGAAACTCTGTTTATATTATTTAAATTATTTTTTGTCTTTGCTTTTTTGGAGTGGGTTATTTTGACTGGTTTGTCTTTGTATTCAGTCTTTCCTCCATTTTTTCCCATTTTTGTTTTGAATTCAATGAAAATTTCATGTATTGTTTTTTATAATTCTAAATTTTCCATGTTTTTGTTTTTATAGTTTCTATTTATCTTCTGAATAGCTGTCTTTTCATGAATTTCAAGTATGCTTTCCTTTAACTAATGCCTAAGTTACAATAGTTGCTTTAAAGTATTTTTCTGGTATTTCAGTGTCTGGATCATCTCAAGGTTGCCATAAATTAATTCTCTTTTGTCCTTAAAATGGGTCATATTTTCCCAGTTCTTTATATGTTAGTGATTTTGGATTGTATCCTGAACATTGTGGATGTTATATCATGAGAGTCTATACTTTTAATAATCTTTTGAAGAACGTTGATATTTTAATTTTACCAGGCATTCAAATTCAAATCCTGGTAGGTTGAAAGCACAATATCTACCTCACTTTCTGCTGGAGGTGGTTCAGGTTTTATTTCGGTTCCTCAAAAGGACACACTAATTTGGCTTTATCCTTCACATGACTGGTTCACAGGTGAGCCTGAGACATAGAGGTTCATAGTTTGTTATGGCTTGTGTCTAGATGTTCCTCCAAAGCCTCATGCAGTCCTAGGTGGGGCTTTTTCATAGGTGGCGGGGTCTAGAGTGTGTAGTGCTGGGATTAAAGGTGTGCGATTATGAAATTAGTCCACCGATTGGTTTGGTACCACCCTAATCATGTGGCTTTTGCTTGGTATAAGGTTTATCCATGTTGTAGAGTGTATCTGTACCTTATTCCTTTCGGTGGCTGAATAATTATCCATTATATAACTACAGTTCATTGTGTTTATCCATTCATCCAGTGGCCAGAATGGATGTGATCCTGGGTGGTTGTTCAGAGTTTTGGGCTATTATGAAATATGCTGCTCTGAATAGTCATTCATGTGCAAAGTTGCTGTGTAAAAGTATTTTCTTTCTTTTGTTATGTACCTAGCAGTGCAATTATTGGACCACACGATAACTCATGTATGTGTGTGTGTATACATACACATGGAGAGACTTATTATAAGGTATTTATTACAAGGTAATTACTGCAAAACATTATTAAAATTATTGTTGTGAGAGTCACATAGTTATGGAGACTGAGAAGTCCTTTGATCTGCCATCTGTAAAGTAGAGATACAGGAAAGTAGTATAGTTTGAAGACATGAGAGCCAGAAAAATAATGCTGTCATTTCAGCCCACATCTAAAGGTCTGAGAATCAGGAGCACTGAGGACAAAAGACTAATGTCCCAATTCAGTAGTCAGGAAGAATTAATTTCCCTTCTTCCTCCTTTGCATTCTGTTCAGACCCTCTGTGGAGTGGGTGATACCTGGCCACATTGGGGAGGGTCATCTCTCTATCTCAGTCCACCAATTCAAACACTAATCCCTCCTGAAAAACTCCTCAGGATGCACTGAGAAATGTATAACCAGCTATCTGGGCATTGTGTGGCCTCTCAAGTTGACACTTAAAATGAAACATTTCAAATTGATATTAGTTTATCTTTGAATGTTGGGTAGAAATAAGTGGTAAAGCCAGCGGGCTGGAGCTTTGCTATAGTTATAGTTTTTAAATTACTAATTTAGTCTTTTTTATAAATTGAAGTCTAATTTGTAACCTATACATAACACTTGTACATATATGTGGGGACCATGTGATGGTTCAAGTAGTACTTAAATCAGGTTAAACATATCTGTCTCCTCAAACAGTTATCACTACTTTATTGCAAAAACATTTGAAAACCCTATCTTCTAGATTTTTGAGATATACAGTACACAATCTCTATTTTTAATTACCCTACTGTGCAATTAGCACACCGGAATTTCTTACTCCTTTCTTACTGCACCTTGATACACACTGATCAACCTTTCCCTATCTCTCACTTGCATGTACCCTCCCCAGTTGCTGGTAGCTACCATTCTACTCTCGATTACTATGAGATCAACCTTTTTATATTCTATATGTGGACGAGATCATGTAACACTCCTCTTTCTGTGCCTGGGTCATTTTATCTAGGATAATGATCTCCAGTTTCATCTGTGTTGTCACCCTGACAAGGTTTCATTTTTATGGCTGAATACTATTCCATTGTGTATATGTATCACATTTTCTTTATCCATTTATCAGTTGATGGACACTTATGTCATTTCTTCAGCACAGTGATTTCATTTCCTTTGAATGTATGCCCAGTAGTGAGCATGCTGGATTATATGGCAATTCTATTTTTAATTTATTGAGGAACCTCCATATGTTTTCCATAATGGCTGTACCAATTTACATACCCACCAATAGCATGCACGGGTTCCCTTTGTCTGCAGTGTTGATAGCAGTTGTTATCTTTTGTATATAATAACCATTCCATTTCCCTCATGATTGGTGATATGAATTTGTTCAGATATTTGTTGGTCATTTGTATATCTTCTTTGAAAAAAAGTCTGTTTAGGTCTATTGATCATTTAAAATCATGTTTTTTTGGGTTTGGGGGGATTTTTTCCTGTTGAGTTATTCGAGTTCATTATGTAATTCTTGATTAGAAAAAAAAAACTATTGTTAGATGTATAGTTTGTAAGTATTTCTCCCCTTCCCCATTTTGTAGGTCATTTTTTATTCTTGTTTATTCTTTGCTATGCAGAAGTGTTTTACTTTGAGGTAATCTCATTTGTTTAATTTTGCTTTTTTCCTTATGCTTTTGGGGTCTTATCCCCCCCTCAAAATCTTGCCTCTTCAAATGTCCTAAAGTGGTTTTTCTTTTTTTCCTCTATTAATTTCATAGGTTCAGGTCTTACATTTAAGTCTTTAATGCATTTTGAGTTGATCTTTGTAACAGGTAAGAGTCAGGGGTCTAATTTCTTTCTTCTACAAATTTCCTAGCACCATTCATTGAATAGACTGTTTTTTCTCCAATGTGTGTTTGTAACACCTTTGATGAAAATCAATTGGCTGTAAAGTGTGTGGGTTTACTTCTAGGCTCTCTATTCCGTTCCATTGGCCTATTGGCCCTTATGCCAATACCATGCTGTTTGGATTACTATGGTTTTGTAGTATATTTTGAAGTTGGGTAGTATAATGTCTCCTTCATTATTTTGCTCAAAATCACTTTAGCTATTCAGAGTTCTGTGAGTCTGTTCAGACTGTTTATTTCTCTCTGATTACTGATTTAGCTCTGTACTGTAAGTTTTAGCATGTTTTCTTTATTTCTTTCATTTTAAAGTATTTTCTGATTTTCCTTTTAATTTCCTCTTGATCCATTGTTTGAGAACCTATTGTTTAATTTCCACATATGAGTGAGTTTGCCAAATTTTTACTTGTTATTGCTTTCTATTTTAATTTCATTTTGATTGGAGAACTTACATTGTATTATAGAGATACCTGTTAGCACTAATTGGTTTACAGAGTTGTTCACATCTTCTGTTTCCTTATTGATCATCTTCTAGATGTTATATTCCTTATTGAAAGTGTCATATTAAATTCTCCAGCTATTATTGAATTTTTTATTTCTCTTCATTTCTGTCAGTTTTTACTTCATGTGTTTTGATAATCTGTTATAAAGTACATGCATGTTTATAAATGTTATGTATTCCTTGATGGGTTAAATATTTTGCTAATATGAAATGTCCCTCATGCCCGGGCATGGTGGGGCACACCTGTAATCACAGCACTTGGGAGGTTGAGGCAGGAGGATGCCATGAGTTTGAGGTCAGCTTGGGCTACATAGTGAGGGCAAGACCAGCCTGAACTACACAACGAGACCTTGTCTCAAAAGACAGAGAGAGAGAGAGAGAGAGAGAGAGAGAGAGAAAATAAAAAAGAAAAAAGTCCATCTTGATCTCAATAACAGTTTTTACTTTAAAGCCTGTTTTATCTGATATTATTTTAACCACTGCAGCTTTATGATGGTTGTTATTTGCGTGATGTATACTTTTCCATCCTTTTACTTTCACTTTGTGTTATTTAATCTAAAGTGTGTATTCTATAAATAGCATACGGTTGGATCATGTGTTTTCTTAATCCAGTCAGACAATCTACATCTCTTCATTAGATTGTTTAATTTATCCAAAAGTAGTAGTGTTTTGTAATATATCCACAATTTATATTTGTAATCAGTGGGAAGATAAGGCTAAGATTTTACATTGCTTTTGTGAAACAAGAAGCTCCTCATACATTTTTTATTAGGTAAAATTTACATAGAATGAAATGTATAAATCTTAAGTATACAATTCATAACATTTTGAGAAATCCATACATCTGTATAACTGAAACAGAAATAAAGATATAAAATAAATTTTATCAACCTAGAAATTTCCCACATGTATCTTTATATTTAATATCTGCTGTAACTCTCTCAGCTAATCCCAGTTACAATTTTTGACACCATAATTCAGTTTTTCCTGTTCTACAATTTAGGTAGATATGATTGTGATGGAAGTTGACTATTTTTCTGTTGTTTTAGCTCCAAACTACAGTAAGGGCATGGTAAAAGTGAAGATTCTAATTTATTACAAATAAGTGTTTGTGTGGCTTTTAAAACATTAAGAACAATTAGGTAAGTATGACACACTTATTGGTATATTTTATTTTACACAAATGAAATTTGACCAAATATAAGATATTTTGAAAATATTATTAAAGCAGGAAAATAGTCAAATTACTAGGAATCTTTTACACTTCATTTACTGAAACTATTATTTATTCTTTTATGTAAATATTATTTCGCACTACTTTTTTCTTTACCAACTTTTTTACAGAAACCTAGTGAGTAATTTATTCCCAAATACAAACAAGTATTTTGTATAAAACATGTATACAAGTATAAAACATAAATAATATTTGGTTGTTAGTTTTTATAATTCATATGAATATAGTAACCTTTGAAAATTAATCAACTCTGTCATATGGCATTTATTCTTATCAAATATTGTGCTACTTAATAAACTTTTTTAGACAGATATATCATGTAAAAAACTAAGTGGTATAATGTTCAGGAAAAGGAGAAATATGCAGGTAAAAAGGGATCAAAAGTATAAAAGCAGTTACAAATTTGATTAGAAAAACCCTAAAAATGATCTTGTCCCTAACAGTGCCGTTATTAGAAGAAAATTGCTACAAATTTGGAGTGAAGTAAAGAGTTTTCTTTGACTAGTGAAGAAAAAAAATGAAAGGGAGATTTTAGAAATTTCAGAAAACATTGGACATGAATGTGAACCAAAAAGAAATAAACATTCTAGAAATTCTGCATCATGACTACCAACTTCTGACAAAGGAAACATGAATTTAATAGAACCTGACCAAGAACAAATTTTGCAGATTTTATGCAATCACCTTTATGTGATGGTGAAAGATTTTCAAATGATTGTTTTAAATCTTGTCATAGTGGGTTGATGCATTGACACTAGCTCATTTATCCCAAAGAACCCATGTCTGTAGTTCATTTTCTATGGATACTTTTCAGCAGTAAAACAAGAGAAACCAAAGTTGGAGACCTCTTAGTATATAAGTAGTTTCATCATAGATTATCTTAGGTTTTCCACATAGACTATCATGGTATCTGCTACTAATGGCAAAACTGTCTCATCATTTCAGATTTTCACCCTTCATTTTCTTTAGACAAATCCCTAGCAAGCACTTCCAATATAATGTTGAATGTTAGTGGCCATGAAAGTTACCTTTATTCCAGTGTTTAGTGGGAATGCTTATACATTTTTATATTCTATATGATATTTTTCAAAGATTCAGCAGATATTTGTCGGTGATTTAGTCATCTATTTCATGCTTGCTATAGCCTTTTTAAAAAATATGAGTGACCTGACATTGTGCAAATCTTTTTCTGCAAATATTGATAGATCATGATTTTATCCATTCATTTGTGCATCACTCAGTGTTCTCAAAAGCATCGGATACGTACCATCGTCAAAAGATTAATTGTAGAGTGTTTAATAAAGAGACTATTTTCCAAAGAATGGTTCCAGTTAAGGGAACGAATAAGCAATTGTTGGGTACCATACTACCATTAGTTATAAATGTGCAAGAGGAGAGAACAGTGTTGGTAGAATGGACAAAATCTGTAATTGTGAGGTACAGGCTTCCTGTAGGAAGTTGTCTATAGATAGGGAATGCAAACATTATAATGACCTCCTCATCCTCTGCTTCCTTTTGGTTGAACACAAGTGGAAAAGGACAAGGCTGGCTGGGTAAACATAGAAGCCAGTTCTCAAGTCACAGAATAAGATGAAGTAAAACATGTTGTGGTTGGGCAAACAGAATTTTTAGTTCAATGCCTTCATGTCATGAATTATGATGGGTTTTGCAAATTGAACTATGCGTGCATTAATGGGATAAACTAAACCTGTCTTATGTACTGATGGGTTTGATTTAGTAACAGTTTACTCAGGACTTTAGCATTATACTTTTATAAGTCAGTTTGGCCTATATTATTATTTCTGCTGTCATTTCTGAGCTTGATTATCAATGTTATCCTTGCCTCATAAAAAGTTGAGATTATCCAATCAATATTTCAAAAGCCAAGTTTTAAAAGCATGTTGGCAAGCACCTGTATAATTCTCTCCATTCCTGTACATGTACAGTAACAAGGATACCTTTTTAACCCCTACTTGGACTCTGATTCCCACTCCAAACCATAGCAGAATGACTCTCAAACCACCAGCATCACCTGCGATGTCTGTTTAAAGTCTAGATACCTGGCTCAAAGCACAGTGTTTCTGATGGGAGGGTTAAGGTGGGGCTCAGAGACCTGCAGAATTATGAAGCTGTCTAATGGTATGTACATGAAGCATCATCGTAGCAGCACTATTCACTGCAGTGATTTTCCCTTGGGAACAAAAAAGTTAAAACCCTCAGCAGCTAATTTCCCCCCTTAAAGTAATCCTGCCCAGCTCATACTAAACCATCATAAAAATAAGCTAACACTTACCTAAAACAGCGTGAAGTAAAAATAAATCCTCCCAGGGAGAAGGGGTCTTCTGTGAGGCCGAAGTAAACAACTTTGTCAATTTTTTGTTTTGATGTACGACTTCAGACACAATGCTAGTGTTCCCAGAATAAAGAGGAGCAGAATGCCCTGCCAAGTGCATTTCTGAGGTATCCACATCTGCTAACTGAGACCCCTTCCCACAACTTCAATCCCTTAGAAAACCCGCAGTCTCTCACTCTGATCAGGTTGCGATTGCTTCCTTGTAACTCACCTGCTGGTCCTCTTGCCAGTGTACTCTGATCTGAATAAACTTTTGTCTTTTCTTATTCCTATCTTGATAACTCTCCCCCTTGCCCCTGTGTGTGTGTGTGTGTGTGTGTGTGTGTGTGTGTGTGTGTGTGTTTACTGGAGATTGAACACAGGGCCTTCACACTGAGCTACATCCTTAACCCTTTTTATTTTTGATACAGGGTCTTGCTAAGTTGTTCGGTTTTCTCGCTGGGCTTGGACTTGCAATCCTCCTACCTCAGCCTCCCAAATTATTTAACCAGGATTTGCCACTGGCCTTCTGCAAAAGCATGCTGCATTGTATTCACAGTAGTCCAAAGGTAGATACTGTCCGCATGTTCACAAATGGATGGACAAAGATATCATAGTATATTTACACAATGGAATGCTGTCTAGCTACAAAAATAATTAATGAACTACTGATATATGCTCCATGAATAAACCTGAAAAAGAGTATGCAAGTTGGGTGCAATGTTGCACATCTACAATCCCAGCACTCCATAGGCTAGGAAGAAGGATCGCAAGTTCAAGGAAAGCCTGGGCTGCATAGTGAGTTCAAGGCTGGCCTGGTCTAAAAAATGAGACTGTATTAAAAAAAAAAAAAAAAATATATATATATATAGCAGCTCATAATGGCACAGGTTTAGATCTCAAATTCAAGTCCTGCTTGGGCAACTCTAGCAAGACCCTGTGTCAAAAAATAAAAGGGGTTCATTGGTAGAATGCCTCTGGATTTGAGTTCCAGAAAACACACACACGCACACACATGGCAGGCAGAGGGGCAGGCAGAGAGAGAGAGAGATGATGAGTGAAAGAAGCCAGATTCAAAAGGGCACAAATTTTGATTCCACTTGTATAAAACACGGAGAATAACAAATCCCCTGAGAAAATAGATTGGTGGTTCCAGCGGGTGGGGGAGGGGCGGGTAGCTAACACGTGCTTAGTGGGTACTGGGGTTCCTTCTGGGGTGATGATAATGTTTCAGAACTACACTGGTGGTGGTTGCACAACGTTAGAAATGCACTGCAGGCCAGTGAGTTATTCATTTAAAATGGCTAATTTTATGCTATATAAATTTCACCTCGGAAAAAATGCAACTCCCCAACTGATTTGGATTTAGAGACAACACTTTCGTCAGCCAACTCACTCATATACCAATAAGCCTCCGCGGGATGAAGATCTACAATTCTCTGGTGTTCTCTCAATTGGAAGGCCTCTGAAGAGGTAAGTAGAAAGAACTGAAATGAGTGGGCCATACTAACTCCACCGCACCCCCTAACTGCACAAATATGCTCATCTAATTCACTCACTTTGTCTCATTCTCTCCACCCCTCCAGTTTCTCCTCTTGATAGTTTCTTCCAGCACATCTTGAAATCTTGTTATCCTTTAGGTTGAATTGCCTCCTGACTGATCTTGAGGACTGCTGTGCGTTATTTTACAAACAAATTTCCACTTGTATTTTAAATCTAAACTGTTTTGACCCATAAAGAAACGTGGGTTATTGGCTGCTTGTTTCTTCTGGATTTTGAAGAATTTCTGCAACCTCAATGCAAGGGCAAATCTCCGAGGATAAATCTGAGCCCTTTCCTCTTGTCTAGCCCAGTGTTAATCAATCCCAGTGTCCCCAACACTCTTCCTTAACCACACTTCACTGTTGCCTCCTATCCTGAGAGAGGATTGACGAATGTACCACGGCAGAAGCTGGTCCAATGAGTGCACAATGGATGAGCCAACATGGAGGAAAAGAACATTCTCGTAAGAAGCAACTACGCAAAGGACGTGATTACTCTAGTAGAGAGGCCTAAAACATGGATATTAGTACTGGAGAGTCACAGGTTCAAACTCTAGTCAGGCCATTTCTGAGACCTTTTTACCTTGGGGTACAGGGGATTGAACCTAGGGCCTATGCACAGAGCTACATCCCCAGCTCTATTTATTTTGAGACAGGGTCTTACTAATGTGCCCAGGCTAGGCTCAAACTTGTGTTCCTTCTGCCTCAGCCTCCCAGAGTGCTGGCGTTACAAGGGTGTGCCACCATGCCTTGTTTCCCAGTTCTTAAGATCCCATTCCTCTGTCCTCAGTCACCACCCCCTCCCCAAGACACATTAACTCTCCGTGCTCAGATAGTTGCACATTTTCTGCATCTAACCTTCGATGGTGGCAAGACACCTCCCCCCTGTAGAAACATTAACTGCCCGTGCTCAGATAGTTGCACGTATGCTGCATCTGACCTCCCATGGTTGCAAGAACCGCCAAGCCCCGCCCCATACATGCATGCAACTATTAGAAGAGCAACTTTTAAATTTGCTTTTCACTCCAGATTCCTGCCTACGTGACCCCTCCCCCAGACACGGGTGCTGTGGGGGTTTAATGTGCTCACTATGGGAGCCGTAATTCGTGTGTCTCGCTGCCGGGCGGCTCTGAAGCACGGGTTGTCCGTGCATGACTATCCTGTCAGGCGGCTGGTACCACCCAATGGGACTGCACCATGCCGGCAGACGGGACAGTTACGCATGTACCACCGGCGGTTCAAATTGGCTACAGAATGTGTTAATTCCCTTCCTAAAACTAATCAAATATCTGGCTTGTGTCTGGTGGTAAGGGCAGAAATAACGGACAAGAATTTGCTAGATGAAGACAATGGCACGCAAAAATTTTAGACAGCACGTATAGCGCACTGGTTGAATTCATTCCTCGGACTAGTCAGGGAGCTTGGTGTGAGTTATTTTACGATAGGCTTATTCTGTACTTATCACAATTCCCGAGACTCCAACCGAAATGCAAAACTTTGGGCGCCAATCCTTCTCACCAATAATAAGCAATGTCTGGGGTGTGGGTGGGTTTTCCAGTTACACAGGAAGTCAGAATAGGATACTGTACTTGTCAATCATTTTGGTCGCAGCCACTCAGAGTCTCTGAAGGCGGAGTCACAGACCGGCTATAAATTGAGCGCACGGCTTGCGTGGGCGCCCATTTTGTTCTGGCTTGCGGGGTGGGCCTGTGGCGGCGCGTTCTTCGCTGTGGAGAAACTTAACGGCTGCTTCTACAAGCTACAGTACGATTAATTTACTTCATTATTGTTATTGATAGCTACTTGTAATGTGCTTTTGAGGTGGCCATATGAAATAATGTATTTTTATAATTTTATAATATAATTAGTAATAGTCTGGAGTGCTTTGTATTTAGGACGATTTCGGTTCAAATTCGGTCACATCGGTAAAATTTGATCACCGAGTCATGCTTTTGCTTTTCTGTCTCCCTTATTGATTTATTTTTTCCTGTACCGGGAATTGAACGCAGGGCCTTGGCACAGAGCTATGTATGTAGCCCTTTTAAAATATTTTTTTAATTTTTATTTTTAAGCATGAGGGCTTTAAACTCAGGGCCTCCACACTGAGGTACATTCCCACCTGCTATTTTTAAAAATTTTGAGGTAGTCTCGCTAAGTCGCTAAGTTGACCTGACTGGGCTCAGACTTGGGATGGGCCCACCTCAGCCTTCGGTGTGTTGGGGTTGTATACAGGCGTGTGCCGGAACACCCAGCTTAGCTATTGTGCTTTATGTTAAAACTTGACGACCCCGTTACGGTTTTTTTCGATTTTTTTCTTTACATTTTATTTGTTTAAATATTGGTTTGGGCCCTTTCTTGTATACGGTTGTACGGTTTTGTGGTGTTTCTACCTGGAAAATGAGGAAATGGATGGTGCTCTTGAGCAGGTGTAGCGACCGCGGACAGCGCAGTGGCTGCCAGGGAGCCACTTTTGTCTTTTATTTGGGCGATGATTATCGCTGTGCACTTGTGTAAATGCTGTTTGTCTTCTATTTTCAATTTGGAGTGGAGAAAAATCACGCGGGAGGATCATGCAAGGATTAGAACGGTTAAATGTTGCTTAGCTGCCTCTAAGGGAAGTTTTGTGGAACTTTTCCTTTTTAAATATCATTTGTGTGGTTAAATTTGGGCATTAATCCTCTCATACACTAACTTGAAGGTTTTTGCTTTTTTTTTTTTTCCTTGTATTTTGAATTTGAAAATTGGCGGCCAGGCGCGGTGGTGTACGCGGGTAATCTCGGCGCTGTGGGGGGCAGAGGCCCGAGGGCTGAAAATTCGAGCCCAGACTCAGCAATGTAGCAATTTATCCTGGCGCTGTCTGGAAAAAAAAAAAGCTCGGGGTAGACGTGTAGCTCGATGCAGAGCCCATGGGGTCGCTGGGGGAGGGAATTAAGTAGTACAGTAACGCCCCCTGTGGAGAAAGCCAGACTCTTGAAAATGCCCTCTGGTCACACAGGAGTTGCTCAGCGACTCTAAACAGCCTTCAGTTATCTTCAGGCTGTTTTGAGTTAATAAAATTGTGTACTTTCTATTTTATTCACCCAAACATGGTCGAGAAGTCCCGCTTCCAAGCCCGGTACACCCCCCTTCGGGGAGATTGAAACCCCGGGCTTTCGCACGGAGCTACAGCCCCACTGCTTTTTGTCTTTTTCGAGATCGAGTCTCGCTAAGTCCCTGAACTGGCCGGGCTGGGTTTGAGTTTACAGTCCTGCTTCAGCTGCCCAGAGTGCTGGGATAACAGGCATTCACCATCGCGCCCAAGAGTTCTGATGCTTTTCATGAATTTGCCTTTGAAAGTTTAGTCTTATTTGCACTTAGCAGTTTACTGACACTGCGGTTGCCGGTTAAGCCTCTTTTGAAGCAATATTACATATAATTTGGCTTTTAATTTTACAAAACAGTTTTGTACTCATTCTCCGCATTCAGTTAAATTTTGGTGTTGGTGATTTCGCAGGTTTCTTGTGGAAAGTTTTGTGCCAATTCCAGTTTGCGAGGGAAAAAATTAACAGTGAGTGCATTTCATTTTATAATTGGAAATACACACATTGCGGTACTGGAGATTGAACATAGTGTTTTCGCATTGAACTACTTCCCGTTTTGTTCTTTAATTTTTTTTAATTTGAGAAAAGGTCTTGCTAAATTGCCCAGGCTGGATTCTAAGTCACCATCTTCTGGCACTCAGCCTCCCCTGGTGCTGGGAATACAGGTGTACTTCACTATTCCTGGCTTATTTGGTATGATTTTAATGCCTAAATTCTGATCTTTTTGTCTCCTTTATAAATTTCCCTAAATGAACCCGTTTTGAAGGAGTCTCAATTTAAAAGTGGAAAATTTGGGCTGGGGATTTATCTCAGTGGTTAGACTGCTTGCCTAGCAAGCATGAGGCCCTGAGTTCGATCCCCAGCATGAAAAAAAAAAGCAAAATTTAATTATGCGGTTATGTCTTGTCATCAGCTGTTGTTTAGTGAAGTTTGAGGATTTTATTTCCCAGAGAAACTGTACGGTTGGGGTCTTTTACATAAGCTTCATGTAAACAAAGTTTTGTGTTAACCTCACTATAGAAATAAAGAAGAGTTTTCTACTTGAAATCAGGCATTGTGATATTTTCAATGTAAAAATACGTACGTTATCAGTCTGGCTGCTTTAATATTGCCAAGCCCTGGCGATCACAGAAAGTCTTTTAGGATTTCATATTTCACAACATTTGAGTGTTGAGTATCATGTTATTCATTTCTGCTGCTAGTCTTTTGCATATGATTATTTTGAAAACCGAGGCACATTTCGCTGTAGAGAAAAGGAAATGAATTGTAAGATTAAATGCTTGGTGTTTTCCGGTGGTGAAAGGCCCTTGGAATTCATACTGGTAGGCTTAAGTGATCCTCCTGCCTCAGTCTCCCAAGTGTAGGGGCTGAGGGCACACCACGCTATGCTGCTCCCTGGCAACCATGCCCAGTTTAGCACAGCCATTTTAGGTTGGCAGCAAGGTTTCTACATTTATGCGTGACACCTGTGGTATATTCAAGGAAGGTGTTAAAACGCTTGTCTCTCAGGAGCCATAGGACGGTGATAACTGAGAGGAAACTTGATTCTTCTTTTGAGGTAAAATACAAATACTTCCCTTTTTAAATGGCGCCAGTTGAATTTGCTTAATAGTCTTTTATTTGATTGACTCTTGAGTTGAACTTGAATTATGCATATTGTTTAGTATCTAAATGATTTATCAACATCTTTGTTGGTGGAACATTAGTGTTCTTCAAAATTATCCTCTTTAAATTAGAAATATCAGCTGTTGGTAGGATTGAAAGCTGCCTTACAACTGCTACTATAAAGTACCAAGATTTTAGGATTTGGTTCGTGAACCTCACAAATACTAACTTTTCAAACATAGCCCTGGACCTTGAATGATATCTGACTGGAATTTAGGTCCAGGCATGAGTGCTGGTCCAGAAGCCAATATTAGCCATTGTATGATTTGTTTCATCAGTTTCCTTGAAGATCTGTACTCCTATCTAAGAGTAACAACGTCATTTAACAGTTTTCATTATTCATGAAATTATCTGAAATAATATTTGTTTCTTGATATCTGTGCTTTTCTAACTTACACTGTTAGTGATCATTGACACTAATCTACCACCAGATGCTTTTGTGAAGCTAGTGAAGAACAGCCTTCCATTTCAAAGGCTGTTATTGATAATCCTGCATGTGTTTTGCATCAGTTTTGAATACAGTAGACTGACTTCAAAACCCTTTATAGAAATTAAGGGGCATTGCTTACCAGCTAACATATATAATATTCCCCCTCTGAATAAAGCAGGTTTCCTTTTGAAGGAAAAGTCAAACCTCTGCACAGTAGTCTTATTAGATCTTGTAACCACAAGTTCAGTGCTGTCCCTGTCTTACCTCCTACACCGCATGATTGGGGACCACCAATCCCCAGCTCCACCACCCATTTTCAGAAGTTCTCTGGATAAGAGAAAGAGGATATGTGCCTGGAACACCTATCTGAATGAGTTTACAAGTTACCTAGTTTCCCTACAGTGGCGCTAGGCTGTCCGCCCATAGGCCAGTTTTCTTGCATATCTGAGCATCCCTCCCTCCGAACCTGTGATGGGAAAGTTCTGTACTGCTCGGGCCTGTGGGTCTGTGCTGTGAAGAACACAGAACAGGAACCAATTGTTAAAGCCAGCCTCGATGAGTTTAGGGCATCGTTAACGTTGTGTGAAGTGACAGGTGTTTTGCAGAGGGCAGCCCCCAGGCCTGTGTCTTGTGCCATAATTAAAGATAGCATTTGAAACCCCTCCCCTGAGTCTCTAGAGATACAAATTACCAGCAGTGCCAGGGTCACTCCCTGGGCACTTCTGACTAATTCTATGACAAAGACCTTAGCACAGTTATTCCTCTAATTAATAAGCAGAGGCATCTTTTTCCAGGCCCTGCTTGTGTTCCTCTTGTAACTTCAGGTGCCACTATTAAAAACACATTGACATAATTAGACTGTTTAGACTTCGGTGAAAACTAACTTTGACTTTTTAACATTAAATATTTATCTTTGTGTTTTAGAAAAGCCAGTAGCCAACAGCAGAAGTATTAGTTTGGCTGGATTGGAGGAAACAGACTTCGGGAGTGGAGGGAGTGTGATAGTGCCTGCAGGAGCCTTCGTTTCAGGTATAAGAATGTGGATCTGAAGATAATTTGTTTTTTTAAAATAATAGCTGTATTGAACTAAAATTTTCATACTATACAATTTACAAACTTGAAGCATGTGATGCAATAGATACTAGCATATTGCAAGAGTTGTACAACCATGACCACAATCAAAATTTTTTTGATTTTATTTTATTTTAATGGTACATTTTAGATGTACATAGTGGTAACATTCATCAGAGGGGATTTGTACCTGTGCATGATATGTATTGCTGCTTCTTTTTTCCCATTCCCCTCCCCTCCCTTCACCCCCATCTCCCTCCTTATTTACAAAAGCTTTCTTTCCATTTTTTCCTTCCATTTCTTATTTCTCTTGTCCCTGTGTTCCTTTCCCCCTCCCTTGTTCCCTTTCCCATTTGGACATTTTCTTCCCCTTCCCAATATAATACATTTTAGTCTTTATTTACACTTTCAGTTTCTCACACCAGAGAAACAATGTGGTAGTTAAACAGCAAACTTAGATCATTTTTGTTATGCCAAAATAAAACAATCTACCCACTAGCTATCATTTCCAATCCCTCCCTACTAAATCTAGGCAATTGCTGAGCTACTCTCTTATCTTCATAGATTTTTCCTGTTTTGGAAATTCGTGTATTTATTTTTTAATTGAAAATAGACCATACTCATAGCAACAACAGAGACCTTAACATATCCAGAGAAATGGAAGTCCTCCAAAGTGAGCTCTCACATTATATTGGATCTGAAGATAATTTGAAACCCAGCTTTATCTTTGAAAAAGGGGAAAATACATGGGAGCCATGAACCAAGTGAGTGGTAAAGAATGGGAGCCTGCTGGTCTATCCTTCTTGGGCCGTTTATTTTATAAGTGTCCTAGAGGCATAAACCAGCAATTAAAGTAATGTGTAGGTCAGTACTTCTCCAAATCTTTACCCTTCCATACATTGTCCATTTCCTTTCCAGACATTGCTGGGACGATAAGGCTCCACTTTCTGAGTTTAATAGACACTTCATTTATTTTTACTCTAAGGCAATATTCTGGTAGCTTGACTAGTTACTAATATTTTTATATTTTGTGGTACTGCTAAAATTTTCAATGGATTCAGGCATTGGAATCTGGGGATAAGGATTTGAGTGGCTCCTAGACCCTTGTGTTTCCTGTTTTATACAAAAAAAATACAGAGGGAAAAATGGAACAAACAGATTTGGGCAAATTGATCATGACAAAAAGTGCTAATATGAAGTGAATTGCATTGAATGCTCTTGATAATATATGTTCTGTCTTTTCTCTGCTGAGATCAGAGTCTGTTCCATACAGCAACTAAACCACGAGACTTGACTGGTAAGCTGTCCTATATATTGTGGTATTTCCCTCAGGTTGTTCTCTGATATCTTTTTTCAAATGTAAAGAGGTCCTGTGTGAATTTGATTTTACCTTTGTAACTGTCAATTTTCTATTGAGATATATAGTAACTGGGTCAGGATTCCTTTCTAATGAGTGATAAAATTTCACATGAATTTGGGATTGAAACTTTCAATATTTGGGAATACCAAGTCTCTGTGTAGAGAATTTTCTAACCAAAGTTTGCGCTTTTGGAGTTGTTGTCCCCTCTGGTGTATGTTGTGGAATGTGGTCTTCCCCTGTGGCCATTTAACAGTTAACCTTGTGAGTTGTACTTAATTGGGTAACATCTGTGGATTAAATGCCTGCAATATGTTGCTCTAACTCTTACACCTGTAATCTAGCACTCAGCAGGCTGAGGCAGGAGGATCACTGTGAGTTTGAGGTCAGCCTGGGCTACATAGTGGGTTCAAGCCCAGCCTGAACGACGTAAGAGACCCTGTCTTAAAATAAATAAATAAATAAATAAATAAATAAATACTTCTTTGAATACACATATTTAGAACAAGACATTAGAGTGCTTGGTTTAGCCTTGCTTTCTGCCCTTTTCCCTTTGCATTTTTTTTTTCTTTTCTTAGGTATAGCTCATTTCTTCTAGGTTACTCTAGATTCTCTTTGGAAATCCCGAATCTGTATTCTTGCTGTGAAGCAAGAGGTGGCTGAGGAGTTCACATAGTTCCTTGCCCTGAGCTGAGTTTTTGAGCCTGCTTGGACACCTTAATCAGAGGCTGGCCTGCCCCAGCATCCAGCAGGATTTTCTAGCTGTGTGGGCTGCAGCATGCCTGCCTGTGAACTAGCATTCCTAAAACTGTTTTCTGTGACTATAAGAGGTCATTTCCAGGCTGTTATTACTTCATTGAAGATTAGGTGAAGGCAATTGACAATGTGAGAAATTGTGGAGAAATGCTAAATATAAATATACAGTAATCAAAGGTTTTTCTCGGAGAATTTTAAACTTTAGTCTAAGCTGATACTGCTGGTTCCTTGTACCTTCTGATAGGCTTATGTAACCTAAAGTTTACCCAGCTGAGGTTAAAAAGAAATCCACATTTTAAAATTAGAAATACATAGAACATATTGACATTTCAAAGCTATTGGATTTATAATTGGTTACATTGCTTTAAACCCTGAAAGGTGGAAGTCATTGGTATATCTCATCCAGTGGAAGACTGAAGCCAGAGATATTCGGAGAAAGCTTTACCCAAAATTAACGAGTGGAACAGTGCTGGTAAGTTCCCTCATCCAATGGTACGATGGTGACTTCAAAATATTAGGTCCAAAAAAAGATAGGAAACTAGCTAGAGCTGTGAAGCTTCTCCCTTCTTTTGCATGCATATGTTATACCTGCTGCTCTTACAGTCCATTTTGGGTCTCTTCGTTGAGGGAGTTTGGCAAGGACAAATGAATGGTTTATTGGGTGGTTTTTTTTTTTTTTAAGTATTGACATTTAAAAAATAACAAGCAGAATCCTAAAGGCTTAATCTCTATTTAAGTAGCTCTTCCTAGAACCCAAAAACCTGGGAAAAGTGAAAGTGACCTTATTCACAATTTGAAGTGGAGCCTGCTTCTTGATTCCAGAGGAGCTCCATCCTTTGCCCTTTGGCTCATCTGTGCTGTCCTCTGTGAATGGTTAGTAAATATTTGGAATTTTAATGTGCTGTAATTCTTGGTGTGATTTTTCCCTTGAATTTATGTTTAGATTACATGTGTTTTATGATTTGTGTTTACGTGGGAAGTAGAGAGAAATTGTATTACAATGGAAATTTTAGGGTAGGCCTGTGTGAATAGTGGATCTTTTATAAAAGACAAAGGGATTTTTTTTCCTCCACAGCACTGTACTTCCTGAAAAAGCACAATTTACAGAAAGCTTAATGACTCGATTTTTTTCTTTAAAGATAACCACCAATTGTAATTGTAATGTGTGCTCACAAAGTCTAGAGGTTACAAAAAGTGATAAGATTTTAACAACTGGTTCTTCATAAGAAAGGAAAAAAATTGATATGTAGCATTTGCCAGTTTCTCAGATATAAATACTTACATTTTGAGGAGTTTCAAGCTACCCATGTTGACGACACTGAATGCAAATCTAGGGAGATATGGGCAGTATCAGCCAATGTGATTCAGTTCTGACACAGCGCTGAATGGACATTAAAATCACTGACAATCCAATTACACACAGTTATGACTACTGCTAGTCTATAAAAATACTCATGTTGGTTCCAGTGAGGAAACTTGTTACTGGTTTTCTGTACGTAAATCTGTGCTTTGTCATTGAAGTATCTGACTTCAGTCCATGTTTTCAAGCTCCACTATTATGCGATCTCAGAAAGGTATAATGATTCAGTGAATTCATTTGCAAGTTTCTAATGTTTGTTAAGCCTAATGCGCTGAAAAGCATACTATGGTATAGCATTTAAAAAGTTGTGTGATTCATGCAGATTGTGTGACTTCAGTAACAGCTTCTGTAGAAGTAGTAAAAAAATGATGAGCATTACAGGGACAGTTCGTTTATATAGCTTCATGCAAAGCAGGTTGTAATTCTGCCCGATGCAGACTTATGTGAGAGAGGGGCTTTCTGTCCTGTTCACATTGTATTGCTAATGTCTGACATTGCCTATAGGAATAAGCTGTGCCTCCTAGCAGAGCAGGTCTAGTTGAGCCATCAGATGGGACAGAAAGCACTGCTCTGTGTTTGTGTGTAGACACATAATTTCAGAAATTGTGCCCAAGGCCTAGAAGGAGCTGACAAGGTCACTGCCCCATGGCTGGATCGGGCAGAATCTCCAGGTTGCTTGAGGAGAGTGCTGCTTGAGGACTGTGGGCAGCTAGGAGTACCTCAGACAGGCCTCGTGGCTGCTAGATCCCCAAAAAGCAGACCTGAGAACTTTCACCTGAGCTTTTTGCTCAAAGTCGGAGTGATTGATGTCTGGCCAAGGACTTCACTGGAGGACACAGGACAAGGGATATCAGCTGGAAGCTTGGTGGAAAGACAGTACTGCAGTGAGAAGTGTTTGCAGTGTGTAAAGGGATGTGTGTGGCCTCCTGCTCAGAGTAACGTTTCTTTTTCTAAATTTGGTCTCTTTCCAACAGATCCTGTTTCACTGTGCCTAGGCTGCTAAGTACCTGCCTTTCTCAAGATTCTTGGAGAGGTAAGAATATGTGAGAGTCACCAAAGAGAAGCATTTCAACATACATGTTCTCTGATTCAAAGAACAAAATGGCTGCAGGTGAAGATTTTCACAGCTTATGTGAGCACTAATTAGAACCAGTTAAAAGTCTTGGCTGTTGGTCGAGGAAATAGCTCCATGGTAGAGAGCATGGTAGCCCTGGGTTCAACCCCCGGCACCACAAAAGAAAAAAAGTCTTGGCTCTCAGAGGTGCTTGCTTAATTGAAATATTTATGCAGAGAAACCATCTTAGGTAAACCCATGGCTGATGCCAAGCCATCAATAAAACCCCAAAACCCAACAAACCCAAGTTCTCTTGGACTTTTGTCCAAAACAAATTTACCAATACACACTTAGTATAAGGATAGATCTTTTGTGTACTTCAGCCCATTGGAAATTTTGATTTTTCTATTAAGCAAAAAATACTTTCCACTTATCTGTTGTCAGTGTCTGTCTCTCATTTTTAGCTATTCCATAAATCTGTCCTCCATTTGTACATGTGGTTGGGTTGGAAATGTCAAGGAACCATAGGGGAATGTCTATGAAATTCCATAAAAATGCTTTCACTGTTGAAGGGTATACAGGCTGCTTCCAGCATTTAGCTATTATGAATTGTGCTGCTACAAATATTGGTATGCAGTTATCGCTGTAGTATGATGTCTTTAGCTCTTCAGGGAAGATACTCAGTAGGGGAATGGCTGGATCATATGAGATTTCTACTTTCAACCTTTTGAGAAATCTCCATACTGATTTCCATAATGGTTATGCTAGTTTGTATTCCCACCAACAGCGTAGGAGGGTTCCCTTTTCACCACAGCCACACCAGCATTTGCCATTGTTTGATTTCCTAAGGATTGCCATTCTTTCTGGGGTAAGGTGGAATCTTAGAGTTGTTTTAATTTGCATTTCTCTAATAGCCATAAATGTTGAACATTTTTTCATATATTTGTTGGCCATTTGTATTTCTTCCACTTTGAAGTATCTGTTCATTTCTCTAGCCCATTTCTTGAGTGGGTCATTAATTTTAGGTAGTTTAATTTTTTTAGTTCTTTGTATATTCTAGATATTAGTCTTCTGTCTGAGGAGTAGCTAGCAAAGATTTTTTTCCCATTGTGTGGGTTTTCTCTTCACTTTAGTGTCTCTTTTGCTGTATAGAAGCTCTTTAATATAATCCTACTTGTCGATTCTTGTTATTTCCTGTGCAATTGAGGTTCTTTTTAGAAAGTCCTTTCCTATTCCTGTGTCTTCCAGTGTTTTACCTATTTTTGTCTTCCAGAAGGTTTAATGTTTCTGTTTTAACATTTATATCTGGATAAACAAAAGGTAGTACCTATATCTAATGGAATACTATTCATCTATAAAGAAGGACAAATTAGAATCATTTATACATAAATGGATGGACCTGGAAAATATAATGTTGAGTGAAATAAACCAGACTCGCAAGCTTGAATACCATATGGTTTCCCTCATTTGAGCGAGGCAAAAGACAAACAAAAGAAAATGGTAAACAATGGATACAAAAAGGCAAAGGGTCAGATCTAAGCCAATAGGCAAAGGGTCCAAGGGAACAAGAAGAGGGCAAAGGGAGAGAGGAATGGGAATCCAGAGGAATAATGATCTCCTAAAAACAAGAACCTAATAACCCAAACTCAAAACAGTAACACGTACACTAGGTACTACAGTAACTTTATGTAGTTGTGACTCGACGCTGCATGTGTGTGATTGCTTACATTGCTCATTGTTATAAACAAAAGGCACAGGGTATTATGGTCTGTTAGCTTGTGTAGTAGCCTGTAAGTTTGCGTAATTTTGGATAAATTTTAATAAAAATCTATTAAAAATGCTTTCACTAAACTGAGGTTTATTGGTATTCCAAAGGAGTGGACACTGACTTCTTTTCTATATGAGTCTGCTCCTTGCCACATCCCCTTTACCTTGAACTTTGCATCTAGAAATCAATTTTGTCTAATTTCTAAATGTTGCTTCTTGGTGACTTGGCTGGATTTATTATACAGATACAGGAAGTGGAAGGTAATATTGTGCATTTTAATTTCTTGCTACTTTATTTTACCATTTCTTAGCAAATTCAAGGAATATAATGGTATTTTATAAAATCAGGGCACTCCAACAACACATTGTTTCATTTCACAGTAAACTATACATATCACATGTAGGAACTCCTCTATTTGTTGGAACTCCTCTATTTTTCATGGTGTTCTAATGCATCAGATGGAATGCAGGAAAAACTGACCCTTGGTCACTGATTGTCCAGCTGTGGTGCTGACATGCATCCCTTGTAGTCCCTCTGTGCCAGGCTCTTCAGAGTAGACATTAGCTAATGGCTCATTGGGTGCACAAAGCAGTCAGGAAATGGAAGCTTGTGTCTTGTATTTATTTCTAACTCACACATGGGCAGAGTTTAAAGAATCAAATAGTTCCAGGAGATACTCACAAGAACAGTAGTTCCCCAGTCTTCTACTGTTCCTTTTTATTTTTTTTTTTTAGGTGCTGGGAATCAAACTCAGGGCCTTGTACTTGACAGGCAAGCACTCTAACCACTGAGCTAAATCCCCAGCCCCCATCTTCTACTATTCCTACATTTCTTACTCACCATTTTTATCCAGAAATGATACAATGTGATTTTGCAATTGTAGGAAAATATATCAAGTGGTACTGAAAGTTGCCCAGGAAACTATGAAAGTGCTAAAATGAGTTCAGCTGTGATTCTATTTCCACTTCTGTTGTCTGTCCTTCTGAGAAGAGGAGAAGACAGAGATTGATTCCCAGAAAAGGGGGATAAAGAGACATGGAATGACAAATAGGAAATGGTCCAGTACCTTCAGGGATCCACATCTTGGAGGTGGGGAGAGGGCTGTCAGCAGTGACAGTGTAGAACTTCTCTTGATGATGAGGATAAGGCAGACTGGAGGACAGAGGCCTTGATCTGGAAGATGTCACAGGCAGTGTTTCCTGTCCCTTCTCTCTCCTGCTCCACCCTGCTTTAAAATCTCCTCCAACTAGACAAGCAACATAACGGACATGACAGGCTTAGGACTTACATTATGTGGCCTAAGCTGTAGCCAGCATATGTGGTAGGGCAGATGACAGAGAGAGAGAGAGAGAGAGAGAGAGAGAGAGAGAGAGAGAGAGAGAGAGGTAGATGGATGGGGCTTTGACATTCTGCAAACACAACCTCTTCCTGCAGGTTTTAGCTTTAGAACACAGGCTTTCAGAGGCAATCTAAAAGTGATGTCACTTGATTTTTAAGACTTCAGTGTGTCTTCATGCTGTCTGCCTTGTAGTCTGTCTGCTTCAGCTAACAACAATACCTAAAAAAGATGATTTTTAGTAAGAGAAGACATCAGATGAAACCTTAAATTTTAGTACTCTTCAAGGCAGTCTGAGGTTGAGAAGCATCAATTGTTTTAAATGTTTTATTTCAATATGTATTTCATCTGTAGTCCATTTTTTTTAACTCTTAGGCAAAGAGCTAGTAGCTTTATACTTTTAATGCTTATCATCCTTCTTGGTCCGTTATTAAAGTGACAGAAAGACTTCGGGCTCTTGATATATGAGGAAAGGATGGTGAGCAGTATTCATCATCATCTTTCTTATTATCTGAGGCCTGAGAACAATTCCTTTTATCCCTGAAAAATATTTTACTTACCAAAATGCAGAAAGGAGATCTGGGCTCCACTACAAGTGTTTTAAAAACTCATTTCTTGATGGTAGTTTCTCAGGCTGAAAATTAATACCTCAAAGCCTTACATAGATAGCAGTGGTGGCAAACCTGCGGCACCACACGTGCCGCAGATGGCTGTCTGTTATCTCTGAAAGGTTCACCATCAATGATATATAGGATTCACGAATTCCCAGAAGACTAGGAGAAGACAGACCAAATCAGACAATACAGAAAGGAGTGAAAGGGAAGTAGTTTGGGGGCAGTTTATAGTCGGCCCATTAATAAGGGCATCACCATTTGAGAACCTTTTACTTCTAAGAATTAGATGGTATGTTTGATTCATTTCTTTTTAAACACCTTGCACTCAATGGAAAATTGGGTTTGGAATTAGATTGGCTTGTCTAGATCGAATTGCTCAAAACCATAATGTGAGCAGAGTATCTAAGAATTGTAGAGATATAAGGGCTCTTAATATGATGCTCTAAGTAAATGTAAAGGAAAAGCAGGTACTAATGCCTATTTGAGTACATGAGAAAGTACTCCCTTGTTGCAAAGCTGAGAAAGTGGTAATGTGGGAAGAAGCTCTTCATTTTCTGTTTTCCCTGAGAATTCTACACTTCTGAAATTGTACAGGTTTGGCAGCCCCTGCCTCTATAGTGGATTTTACTTGAGCCTGTGAAATATGGCTCTTGTGAATAGGTGGCATCTCAAATTCTCATTTGTTTGCAGAGTTATTTGGCTCAGACCTGTGCAGATGAGTTGCTGTCTGAGGGTAGGGTGATGTTTTTCCTACATATCCCTGAAGAAAATTTTCCTTCAGCTTTCCATATCCCATATGCATCTTTCTGGTGTACCTTAATCTATAGTTTTGATTGCTCTCTGTAAAATTTCATTGTCTGCTGGTGGTCTCAATTTGATTTGCAGAAGGGCATAGTTGAATTTCTAAAATTTAACTCCTTCCATTGGTGTTGTGGTTTAGATCTAAAATGTTCCCAACATTTTCATGTGTGTGAAAAGTGATTGGGTCACAGGGGCCTTGTACACATTGGTAGATTTATCCACTGGGAAGGGTACACTGGGTGTGTGACCTAGAAGTGTATATTCTTGTCCCGGGTTCCTTCTTTCTCTCTGGTTCCTGCCTGTCATGACATGAACAGCTTTCCTCTGCCAGGGCCTTCTAGTATGCATTGGAGCTGGCTGACCATAGAATGAACCCACTGAAACTGTGAGCCAGAATAAAACTCTTTTCCTTTAAGTTTCAGGTGTCAACTATTCTGTCCCAGTGACAGGTAAGTGACTAAGACAAATTCTTTTTCTTATGTTGCGCTAGTTCTATGTGGTAGGTTTTAGTGTTTTTTTCCTCTCATTTTCCTTGTTTTCTGGCCCAGATATTTCTTTTTTTAAATTTTATTTTAATAGTACATTGTAGATGTACATAGTGATAACATTCATCATAGGGGATTTGTACCTATTCATTACATATCTTGTTGCTTCTTTTTTTCCCATTCCCCTCCCTTCAGCCCCTCCTCCCTCCTTATTTACAAAAGCTTTCTTTCCATTTTTTCCTTCCATTTCTTATTTCTCTTGTCCTCTGTTACATTCCCCCTCCTTTGTTCCCTTTCCCTTTTGGACATTTTCTTCCCTTTCCCAATATAATACATTTTAGTCTTTATTTACACTTTCAGTTTCTCACACCAGAGAAACTATGTGGTATTTAAACATGTGTGTCTGATTTATTTCACTTAAGAGTATGGTCTCAAGATGCATCCATTTACCTAGGAATATCTCAAGCTTATCGTTCTTTATGGCAGAGTAGTACTCCATTGTATAAAAAAAACCACATTTTCTTTATCCATTCTGCTGTTCGTGGGCATTTGGGTTGTTTCCAAGATTTTAGCTATTACAAACTGTGCTGCTGTAAACATGGGTGTGCATATATTGCTGCAGTATGATGCTTTTAATTCTTTTGAGAAGATACTAAGAAGGGGAAGAGCTGGGTCAAATGGAATCTTTAGTCCTAGTTCCCTGAGGAATCTCCACACTGATTTCCATAGCGGTTGCACCAGTCTACATTCCCACCAACAGTGGAGAAGGGTTCCTTTTTCTCCACAGCCCCTCCAGCATTTGTTATTGGCTGTTTTGTTGATAATAGCCATTCTTTCTGGAGTGACGTGAAATCTCAGGGTTGTTTTAATTTGCATCTCTCGAATGACCAGTAATGTTGAACATTTTTTCTTATGTCTGTCTGCTGTTTCTACTTCTTCATCTGAGAAGTGTCTATTCATTTCAGTTGCCCACTTTTGGTTTGGGTCTTTACATTTGGGGCGTCTGATTTTTTTGAGTTCTTTTATATATTTGAGATGTTAGCCCTTTGTCAGAGGAATAGCTGGCAAAAATTTTTTCTTCGCTCTGTTGTTAGTTTCTTTTGCTGTGCAAAAGGTTTTTAGTATGATCAGGTCCCAGTTGTTGATTCTTTGTGATATTTCCTGGGCAACTGGGGATTTGTTCATAAAGTCCTTGCCTACACCTATGTCTTCAAGAGTTCTACCTAGTCTATCTTCCAATAGATTTAGTGTTTCTGTTTTAATATTTAGATCTTTGATCCACTTTGATTTTAGCTTAGTGCATGGGGAAAGATATGGGTCTAGTTTTAACCTTCAGCATATGGAGAGCCAGTTTTTCCAGCACCATTTATTAAAGAGGCTCTCTTTCTTCTAGTGAGGTTGTTTGGCCCTTTTGTCAAAGATAAGGTGACAGAGTGTTTGGACCTGTTTCTTCATCTTCTAATCTGTTTCATTGGTCCTGGGGTCTGTTTTTGTGCCAGTACCATGCTGTTTTTATTACAGTAGCTTTGTAGTATAGTTTTAGGTCAGGGATTGTGATGGCCCCTGCTTTACTTTCATTTTCCAGAATCACTTTTGCTATTCTAGGTTTCTTTTGGTTCCAAATGGATTTTAGGATTGTCTTCTCTAATTCTGTGAGGTATGCTATTGGTAATTTAATTGGAATTGCATTAAATCTGTATAGCAGTTTTGGGAGTATGGCCATTTTCACTATATTGGTTCTTCTTACCCAGGAGCGAGGGAGATCTTTCCATTTTCTGATATCTTCTTCAATCTCCTTTTTCAAAGTACTGTAGTTTTCATTGTATAGATCTTTTACTTCCTTCATTAGATTGATTCCTAGGTACTTCATTTTTTTGGATGCTATTGTGAAAGGTGTTGTTTCCCTAATTTCTCTCTTGGTGAGTCTGTTGTTTGTGTACAAGAATGCTATTGATTTCTGAGTGTTGGCTTTGTATCCAGCTATGCTGCTGAATGTGGTTATTAAATCTAGAAGTCTTTTGGTTGGCCCAGATATTTCTTACTTGGAACATAATCTTGTTTATGGTCTCACTATAATGACATTTGTGAAATGATATGTTTTATGTCTGTTATAAACATCTGTTCTTCAACTAAGCCTGTGTCTTCAGGCTATCTGCAATTTGCCCTGAGCTTTGGTTTTCTCTGTCCTTGTTTTGTGGTCCCCTTTATCAAGTCTCACTTTTGATGTGCCTTTCCTTAGAATCTTTAATCCATAAATTCTTCTGCCATGTGGAAATGTAATTTCTATATGCCTACATATAGTAGTAACTCACTAGAAAATCGTCTAGTGCATCTTCTTAGTATTGTATGCTAGTGTGACTGGACTTTCTCATCCATGCAGGTTTTTCTATTACTCTTTGAGGAATGATTTCCTAATTGGCATTATGATGCACTTTACTTATAGCTATAATATGTGCTACTTTTCTGTGTTACTGGGAATTGAACCCAAGGCCCCTTAATCATTTCTTCTTTTTTGGCTCTTACAGGGGGTGAGAATAGGGATCATTCTATTTTGATTCTTGAATGGTTTCTCTTTGGTTGTTGGTTTCTTGTATCCTGACTACCCTTTGTGATAGGTCTGTAGCAATTTAAACATTATTTTATATCTAAATGCACTCCTGAAGAGAATGTAGACCTGGGTTTATTTCCTGTTCTGTTTTCATCTGTCTCCCTTGGTGCTCAAGATCTCTTACTACCCTGTGTACATCAGCTGACTTCTAAGATCTCGTACTTAGAATTATGAATTCTTACTTCAGCAGGGGGGGTGTGTGTCTAGTGGTAGAGTGCTTACTAGCATGCTTGGGCATATGGGCTCCATCTCCAGCACAACACACATACACGCGCTCTCCCCCCCCCGTCTCTGTCTCTCTCTGTCTCTCTCTCTCTCTCTCTCTCTTCTCGTCCTGTTTTTCTGCATTTTGTAAAATTCTTCCACTATTTGAAATCTTTGATTTGGCAGATTATTAAACTCCTGAACTTTAATTTTCTTAAGTATAAAATGGGGCTTATAAGATCTGCCCCAGTTTCTTAAAGGGGCTGCAAGAAGAGTAAAAAGAGTTAAGAATATTGTTGAATGCCAGACCCTCAAAAATGTCACCAGAATAATCTGTTGGCAAGGCAAAGTTGAGCTTATCCTGGTTGTGGTGAAGAAGAGTACTACCTTGATAGTCTTAGTAGCAGGTCTAGTGGGGGCAAAGTGAGGTTATTTAGGAGGTTTTAGAGTCTGACTTAACTCTTTCAGTGTTGGAGCTTGGTCCAGATTGGGTAAGAATTGAGATATAATAGTTTGTGATTAGGGCACACAACCAAGGGAGGCTTGTGAAGCAGTGGCTTGAATTTGCATCCTATCTGCTCAAAGGCTTTTTGATATTCATTTGAAATTTTCCAGAAGTTTCTAGAATATGCAAGACTTGGGCAATATAAGTAACTCTATCACTCTGCCTCGCTTCTGATTTCATAGGGGATTTAATAGATTAACTCAAAAGAAGAGATAAAATATATAAAAGTATTCAAATAGTTGGGGTTGCCTATTAAGATTTTTAGAAACTTTCCTTTGGGCTGGAGTGTAACTATGGTAGAGCACTTACCTATGATGTGTGAGTCCCTGGGTTTGATCTCCAGCAAAACAAAACAAAAAGTCCACTTCCCTTATACTATAAGATTTTCTCCTTTACTCCTCATTTCTCCATCTCCTTTAACTGTAGGACTGTCAATAAAACAGCTGTGCTTAAAAGGTGATAACTATCCCAGTTCTGTTTAGTGCTGGTCAACTGACATCCTGTCCTACATAATTTCTTCTGATACCCACTCTCCCATAACCCTGAGTCTTTTTTTTTGTTCCATTTATATGCCAGTACTTTTCGTCTCAGAGCTTTTGCTTGTCTTATTTCCTCTGCCTGGGATACTGGTCTTAGCTATCTGTAGCCTGATATCTGGTCAGCTGTAGACTCATTGCAGTATGGTTTTTGGCCACTGATAAACAAAGCTGTACCATCATGAAATAGGAGGGGTGTCATAGGGTATGCAGTAATTGTCCCGTCTCATTTGGTAGTTAAAAACAATAAAGAAAATAAATTTTATCGGAAAACAGTGCATTAGATACTTGAAATAAACTCAAGACAAGGCCACATATTGCAGAGAAGGTGAAAAAATAAGGCAAAGAAATGATTTCCCCCCAAAGACCTTACAATCTAGTTAGAGAAGCAAAAGTAACTTAGCATCACTCAATCTGTATAATGAGTTGAAAGAAAGGGAACACTATAGTTTAAACAGAGAAGTCTTAGAAAATCTTTTATTTTTTAACAAGTGCTTTCTAATAACCTACTTAAGGTAACTAGTTGTGTTTTTTGGGTGGAAGTGGTGCTAGGGATCAAACTCAGGGCCTTGCACTTGCTAGGCAAGCGCTCTACCACTAAGCTAAATCCCCAACCCCCTCTTCTCTATATTCTTGCATAACACTGATATTTCTTTTTATATTCTCTTCCCCTGCCTTCCTCCATCTCTAATCCTTGCTGCAAATCGATCATTTGCAAAAGATGTATTTCCTTGGTTCTTAATATCTATCTTTTCTTAATAGTAGAATGCAACTTGTTCTGAAGAAGCATAGGGCAAGAATATGAATCTGCAGAGGAGAGAGCACTAACAGAGAAAGGTGTGCAGTAAGGGGAAAAGAGGGAGGGGTTGCTGACGGAAATCAGCCCAGCAGGCAGACTTACATCTTTCTCAGCACTAATATGATATGGTTCTGCATACACAGGAGGCTTTATTGGATTATTAGGTCTGTGACACTGTAGCTATTAGTCACACTCAGCCATAGGACCTGACAATATAATGATGTTCTGCTTCTTCTTCTGCCCCAGTAATGTCCTAGAAGAACTGAAATATTGAACAGAAAATTAATTTCTTTGAATTCGGACAAGAGGTAAAAGAACGGGGAATAATTCTACATTCAGGTTGTATAATATCTAGATTTGTTTAGAAACAATTTATGTTACGTGTAGGCTGAATTGTGCATTAAACTTTGCTCTTCTCAAGAGGAACTGAGAAATAACTGATCAGAGCATACTAATGTAGCTCAAGACTGTTAAACACATGTGTGCACAGGCATGCACACATGGTTATAACACTGATTATTTTGCAAGGTCAGAAAAGAAGTGGCTGTGGTGCCACATACTAGTTAGTTTCTTGAGTATGCAAATAAACCAGTTACTTCATTTAATCTTTTCAGTGGAGTTTTTCATAGAGACCTCTTTTTAACATCTATGTATGTATATTTGATTCCTCAACAGAGTGTTCAGTGAACTATTTTAGTGTACACTGAAAATAAAAAATAGTGCAGGGCGGCTAGGAGATAAGAGGGTGTATTCATGTAAAGAAACATTGCTTCTAGTGTTGGGAAATGAATACACAAGACCATTTATCCTCTTTTTCATACTGAATTCATAATAAGATCAGTTAGGCCATATTCAAGGGCTTTCCAGTCCTCTAACTCCATAGTCTCATACTGTTAAGGCTAGGAAGGCCTTTGAAGATTGCTCCCCACTACGTAAGTGAAGAAATGGGACTTAGTGAGATAAAGACCACAGAGATGGTAATAGACTTGAGACTGGAATCTTATCTCCTGCTCTGTATTTTTAGTTCCATTCCACTGTGCACATTTCCTCTCTGGAGAACACAAAAGTCACATTTCTAGGAAATTGACTGTTGAACAAGAGCAGCCAGTCGATTTCTTTTACAGGTGAAGGAACAGAAACATAGTGACCTTACATACTCTATCCATAGTCACAAAGCCAGAGAGGGGACTAAGTCAAGAATTCATCTCCGTGCTGTGGCACACTGCTGTTTGGTAACTGCACTGAGTATGAAGAAATGCCATATAATTAGATAATCAATGTTGTCATTACTTAGACCAATTAGTATGTACTGCTGTGGCAGAAAGACTGCCATTCTGCTAGAATTCAGAGTTTTTGTAAATGTTTGTTTCCAGAGTTAGATTAGGGTTAGAGTTGAGGCATTAGGGGTGGAAAGAAGAGAGTTGATGTGAGTTGAATTCAGTTAGTGTTTAGCTTTCCGGAAGCTTCTGGGTATATTTAATAAGCATGCTTGATAAGCATGTAACTAGAAGGTAGAAAATAGCTTTCCCACAGAAGTCAGGTTGTGGATCTGATGCTTTATATCAACATTCGAGAGTATTACTGTGGGGTATAGACACAAGGAAGTGGCTTAGGCACATATTTTCTGTGAAGCTGGGGGACTCACTTGGCCAGATAGGAAATAAATAGATACCCTCGGAGAAAAGTATATTATTTCTTAAGATCTCATGTTACAGCTTTGGACACCCATCATTCCCTCCTTCATTAACTCAACAAATAAATACTGAGTTCTATTAGATAAATAGAGTAGATTGAGGGCATTTACTGTTTGGCTTATATATTGAAATGAGTAATGAGAGTGAATTATAAAGCCAACATTAATTCTGTAGATGGACTACCAGTTTGCTGTTTAGAAATAGTTTCCAATCTCAGCTTCTCCCACTAAAAGCTACAATTAGTTTGAATGTTGTTACACTGATTGCTATACTGCTTGCAGTAAAATATCACCCTTGTTAATTGCAATTTCTTTGACAGTCTTTCCATTTGAATTATTCATCTTACTTTTGGAAAGATTCTATGAAAATCAACAATGTAATAAATACTTATAGTTCTTTTTCAGAAAATTGTATTCCAGATTATTTTATAAAGCAGTGTGAAGACAATTATGAACTAAGTTGGCTTTCTGTAGTTCCGTTTCATTGTCCAGTTCTAGCCAGTCTGTGTTCACAGGCTGTCAGAATTGCTGTGAAGCTGGGTGTGGTGGTGCATGTCTGTCATTCCAGCACTCTGGGAAGCTGAGGCAGGAGTGACTCAAGTTTGAGCCCAGCCTGGGCGACTTAGTGACTTACCAAGACCCTGTCTCTGAAATTAAAAAAAATAAAATAAAAAAGGCTGAGGATGTAGCTTAGTGCAGAGGCCCTGGGTTCAATATATGGTACTACCAAAAAAAAAATTTTAAAGTTGTGAAAGGATCCTACAAAGAGGATGATAGGTTAGCCTAGATAACTATAAGGATTCTTCCAGCTCTTGAGTACACAATTTAGTAAAAAGCTAAATTGGTGGTAGACAGAATAGAAACCACCTACAAATAACATGTACAGGGTTTGCGACTTTCTTTCTTCCTTAGGTCAGATGAGGATCAAAATTCTTGCCGAAGAGCACAGTTTACCTTCCTATTTATGGTAGTGATTTTTCATTTACCACATGATTTGAAATAATAGTGTTACATTCAACTTCACAACGTTATCACTTTAAAATGTAATAAATTTTTCTTTGCATGCCATTTATAGACTGTTCTGTCATACTTAACCCTTGTATTATTGAAGGGTGACTGTGTACAAGGACTTCACAGAGGGTTCATATAAGTGAATGTTTTGGAAATGGTCAGTGGAAAACTCCTGTAAGAGCCATGACAGTAGGCCTACTTGTATGGCATGCTCCTTACCACCGAGTCAGAGGATCGTATGGTAGTTATACCATCTGTAAGGCCCAGAGTTCTATTTGTAGGGCTGCACTGTGTTTGTTCTAAAGCAGTGGTTCTTAACATTTTTTGTCATAGCTCAATTTGATAACCTGTTGATATTGTATACCATCTTCTTGGAAAAATAGGCTTTGCCCATGTACATATAGACATTTGCAATTTTCAAGGGGTTCAAGGTCTACACTGAGGCTCTAACATATGACCCAGGATAAGAATTCCTGTTAATGATATCTAAGCTGTTATTTTGTTATTTAGTCATAAGACAATGACAGCCTGCCATATACTGTGGGTCCTGTGCTGGATGCAGGACACGGGACACAACTTCTTTACTAAGCAGCAAAGTTTCAAGCTGCTAGACTGAAATGATCCTCCTCTTCAGCCTCTTAAGTGCTGTGACTAGAGGCACATACCACTGGGCCTGGCTGACATTAGTGTTTTAATGGCATGATCCCTGAAGTCTCTCATATTGCTTTATGTACTCAGTCCAGTTCTAGGCAATGAGGAGAATCCACAGTCCAAACATGCAGTAAGGTAAGACAATAACCTGAAGAAGGCAAAAGAAAGAAACAAAGGGGAAAAGCCTTCCATTAGGTAATTTGAAGGCCAGTCGCAGGCAGTGAAACTGTGTCTCATTGGATGAGGGTACTGTGGCACCAAGTCAGCCTCTATAAGTGGCACTTGATATTAGAATAATTATAATCCTGTTGGGCTGTTGCATGGTTGTTTTATTACTGGGATGCATTTAAACATTTTTTGAAAACACTGAATCCTTTCAACCAATTGTTTAATGGGTTGTTACTATTATTGGACTACAAGAGGTAGGGGAGATGGTACCAGGTAAGAAAGCTATGAATGGAACTTCATATAAATCATTTTAAGTAAATCAGATTTAAAGTATTTATGTTATTGCAGGCCCCATGGAAAATATTTCAGAAGCTCTTCATAAAATTGTCCCTAGGCTACTTGTGTTTGTATTTATTCAGCTTTCAGATGTTCATTTGTTCATGTTGGGGTTTGTGTTTGTTTTAGTTTGTTACCAAAATGATTTAATTTTATAGTCAAATTTTATATAACCAAAGCATCAAGCTGGGATGTCCAAATAACTTCAATAATTCTAAGAGATTTTTTCTCTTAACAAGTAGAAATTCATCAGCATGGAATAATGACATTTTAAAACTATTAAATTGAAAATATCTTTATAGTCACCCTGCAGCTTAAATATGTCAGCCAATAATAATTAAATACCACCCAAATGTACAATTTTCTGAGAAGAGGAAATTAGCTGGTTTTAATAGGTCTGAAAGATGAATCAGACCATCAGTATTCTATCATTCATTTGAGAAATTTATAGAAGTTACATTAAACACATCAGATCGACTGGAAAATTAGAGTAATTAAATGTTAGAGGGCAAAGAATTTTATTAAAAGAGCAACAAAGACTTGACATATTGAGAGTGCTGCAGAGACCACATCCTAAAGACTCTCAAAGCATGGATTCCCAAGGCTAGAGGGTGTGATGGATGAGTAGGTTCCCTGGAGTCCTCAGGAGTAGAGAGGAGTAGCCTGGATTCTTAACAGATGGGTGGCTAGACTGACATCCTGCCAACACACTGGAGATGAGAACACAGATACATAAAGTGTGACCTTACTCCTTTTAAATTTAAACAAAGAGAACCTTGGAAGTAAAAATACAGAAGTGCTTCAAAACATACAGATAGGTGTCTGACAGAGATCAACAACCTTATCTGTGATGTGTCCCTATCCCCTTCCCCCCTTTTCATATCTGCTTTTAATTCTTCTGGCTATTTCCCTGTCTATATGTACTGTCTTCATAGCCATTATTGAATTTTTTCTTGGGAGACTTTCTTCTGCCCTAATAGCTCATTTACACCACCTTTACCTTTCCTCTGTCTCTTTTGCCAAAATTTGTCTAACTACCAGTTTCTCTACTTATGTTAGTTACCTCCACAACTTCAGCTGCTGTGCTTCGGGTTTCACCTGTTATTAAGATTCCACGCTTGCTAAGGACATTTACTTGTCATTTCAGTCCTCCTATCCTTTCTTTCGCTTCTCTCCCACTCACATTCTGCCCTACCTTTGCATTTACACCATCAAGGATGTTAAGTGTACTCTGTTGGAGTAAATCATTAAGTAAGCTCCTAAGAAAGCTGTGTGTGAGGCCAAGGTTTTGAAATGTTGATTATTTGAAAATATATTTGTTTGGACCTCACATTTAATTGATAGTTGGTATAGAATTTTAAGTTTGAAACTACAGGCCCATGGTTATTTTCCTTCCTCTGTTTTTATCGTTTTTTGTTGTTGTTGTTGTTGTTTTGCTTTATGTTCTGCTAATGCAATCCAAAGACTGTGAAACTCAGGTTTCACTGGCGCACTCTTTTGGCCACAGTGGACTTGCCACCTCTACTGTTTGCTGAGTCTTTATTAGTTCCCATTCTTGGTTGTCCCTCTTAAGGTTTTCATTCATAATTGTGACTCTAACTGTAATGGTAGTAGACAAAGCAGTCATTGTTTCCAATCTTCAGATTATTCTCTAATAAATAAGAAATATTCCTTTTCCTTTCTCCTTTGTCTTCTCCCTTGTTGCTCCCGCTTCTTCCTCGGAATGTCACTATGCAACATACAGCCCCAATTCTAGATTTCCCTGTTTTCCAAACATCATGAAATTTGCCTTTCTCATTGCCAGACCTGAGCTTTGAATTGAATTTGTTTCTGTGAACTTGTACCATAGTTGACTTTTATATACCATTTTCTTTGGAATCTAATAAGCTGTTTAAAAGCATCTCAAGTAACAAAAGTAGGAATGCAGGTTGTGTAGGAGTCTCCCTATCAGAAATTTGTAAATTTAAATAAATCTAGAGTAAACACTATTCATGAGTTGCTAATCAACTCATTCTTAAATGGTAGAACACCCCCAATGTACTGCCTTGATAAGCCAAACAGTTTTTGCTTTAATATATAAGCAAGGTATTTAATTTAAGCTCTGAATTTAGCTTTACTCTTTAAAATATATATTGCTTCTGTCATGCAGATTCTTGAGAATTTTGCTGTACTAATGTTACATTTTGTGGTGAATGGAATCTTTCCAGATAATACACTCATCCAGCCCTCCACTTAGTGCAAGATCCCTGGCATGCTTAGCCCTACCGCTTTCTTCTGCCCGATACTCTACCAAACCCCTTAGCCTTGTCAAAAAGTTCCTATTGTCAGTTGGCACAGGCAATTAAGTAAATGAAACAAGTTTTTCCCAATATGTAAACTTTCTTGAGATGTCAAAGCAAGATTGTGAGATAAAGGTGATTGAGGACACTCAAAAGAGTCGAAATCTCAAAGCCTTACTTCAGAGGGAAAGAAAACATAGGAATTTACTTAGTGGAATGTTTTTTTCAACTGCAACTATTCCGGTGATCACAGGAAGTGCCCATTTCTAGAATGCTTGGATAAATTTTTCCCATTAACTTTCTCAGCAGAGTTTGATTCTATGAAGTAGTAGCACCAAAAACAATAACACAGTATTTGTTGCTTGCTTAGTGTGTGCCAGCCAGAACACAAGCATCATTAAATTCCTACATCTACCTGGTGAGGTAAGGACATGTTCTCAGTGTATAAATATGAGATGGTGCTACAGTTCTTTTTCGCCCATGGAACTTGGGTTCAAGCCCAGGCAGTGGGACTACAGAGAGACGCTTCTGAATGCTAGGCGTGTCATAATGTCTCCTGCCTCAGAAAAATGACTAAGAGGGACTCAGACTTTATAAGGCTAAGGAGCTTCTGAATTTTTTGGTCTTTCTGGTAGCAGAGAATGAAAATGATTGAAGTAGAAATCAGATTTACATAGAAAGGAAGTGTATCACATAAGGAATAAATGAAGGTACATGAAAAAAGTTAATGTAGTCATAATTAATTTATATAGTTAACTGTTCAAATAATAACAGCTCACAATTCCAGGACATCCATAAGTCAACCTGGTAACAACAGTATCGTAATGGATGGGAATTTGGAAATGGAAATACTCTATTTTAAAGTATAAGGTACTAGCACTACGTGTAGAGCAACACTGCATTATTAGGAGGTGACCTTAGACTTCCAAGTGTGTGTTGTAGGCTGTATAGGAACCACTAGTTTCTTTTTTGAAAAGCATTACTGATATGTTAGGAAAGGAGATAAAGTGAAGTCCTTCGAAATGCTCAGTTAACTGCAGAGAAGGCAGATGGGATTGGGGAGTAAGAGCAGTGAATAGAAAATGGTTACCAATATAGTAGATTTTAATTATATCAGTAGTCACTTTAAATGTTTATTGTCCGAAAACATCAGTTGGTAAACAAAGATAGTCAATGCGAATAACAAATAAAACCCAAATATATATTGTCTATAAGAAACCAACTTTAAAGATTTAGGTCCTTCATAAGTAAAAGAATGGCTAGAGTGGTAACACTAATCAAAAGAAACTTAGTGTAGCTATATTATTTTCAGACAAAGCAGATTTTAGAAAAGGGAAAATTGGGGCTGGGGATTTAGCTCAGTGGTTAGAGTGCTTGCCTTATAAGCACAAGGCCCTGAGTTTGATCCTTAGCACCAAAACAAAACAAAAAGGAAAAGGGAAAATTTTCAGGGATAATAGGTGGCATTACATAATAGCAAAAAGGCATCAGTCCTCCAAGAAGACAAAATAATTCTTAATGTATGTGCACCTAACAACAGATTGTCCAAGTGTATAAGGCAAAAGCTGATAGAACTTCAAGGAGAAACAGACAAACCCACTATTATGCTAAGCCACTTCATACCCCTCTTTTATTCATTAATAGTTCAGGCAGGCAGAAAAATCAGTACAGGTATGGTTGACTCAAATAGCATCACCATCAATCAACTCCATCTAGTTGACATTTATAGATTACTCACACAACAGCAGAATATATATTCTCAAGCTTGCATTCAGCAGAACTTACAGCAACATACATCAGGTTCTGGACCATGCAAAATGCCTGAACACATTTAAAGGTATAGAAATTATGTAAAGTTTGCTCCTTGACCACAGTTAAAAATAAAAATCAGTGACACAAAGCTGGAAAGTCTCAAAATATTTGTAGATTAAACAGCACATTTCTCATATTTTGAACTAAACAAAAATTAAAATACAATTTACTAGAATCTGGGGGGGGTTGGCCAAAGAAGTTCTTAGAGAAAATTTACAGTATTAAATCTATATATTAGAAAAGAGGAAAGATGTGAAATTATTTTACCTTTCACCTCCAGGAAACTAGAGAAAGATGAGCCATTTTGGCCTATAGCAAACATAGAAAAGAAATTTTCTTAAACACAAAAATAAAGAAATTTTTGAAATTAAAAATAGGAAAACAGTAGAAGTCAACAAAACCAAAATCAGGTTCTTTGAAAAGGTCAATCAAATTGATAAGGTGTTGGCCAGGAAAACAAAGAAAAAAAATGAGAAGACAGATTACTGATTGCTAATCAGAAATGAAAGGTATTACCACTACTGATTCTGTGGAAATTAAATCTAAAACTGTATAAAAGAATAGCCTTAAACATTTTTTAAAAATTTAAATGACTAATGATTAGGGGCTTGGTGAAGCACACAGGCTTCTCTACAGGTGGTAGAATGCAACAGAGTCTAAGCTCACAGAAGGTGTTCTTAAGTGTAGGGATCAGTGTCCAGCCTGCTGTGGCTGCAGTGGACTGGGAGATAAAGATGCTGGAGAGCTTGGCTTACTTACCAACACTTTGAACACATTTGAGAGACATATTTAATTGACCCTCACCAATCTCGAGAACTCTGTTGAGATGATAATGGGCATTCATAAAGAATTGAGACTAAATTTCTCAAGGTTGAGTGTGTTGCCTTATGTTTTCCCTTAACTACTTCCCAGTCCAATTATTTAAATATGGGATGATGACAACTGCCTATTTTTGTTCATTTTTGTAAGATAATATAACTGGAAATGTAAAAATGACAGTTTTATCAAATATTCAGCACAAGACTTGACTGGTTGAAATGACACCTGCCCAAGTGATGCCCAGGGTAGTCAATATATAAACAAATGCACTGCCAGAGTGACGCTCAGGGTAAACTGTTAAAAGTGTTTAAGAGGGGCTGGGGATTTAGCTCAGTGATTAGGGCACTTGTCTCACAAGCACAAGGTCCTGAGTTCAATCCCCAGCACCAAAAAAGAAAAAAAAAAGTGGTGTTAAGGGGTAATGAGTTATGGAGGTCAGTAAAAGTAAGACTAAATATAATAATAATCATAATAGCAAGTATTAATAACTTCTATCTATTGTTTCTCCAAATGTCTGCATGCCAAGGTTCTTTCAACATATCCCAAGTGCAAAAAGCAAACAAACAAAAAAATCACCAAAAAGCACTTTTGAATGACTTTAAATTTAGATTAAGAAGGACTCACCTGAAACAGAGTTTAACAATCTCATGCCCTTTCAGATGCTACATTTCTCTCTAAGATCTATGTTTCTGAGTAACTGGGTTCTATTACCTCCTGACCAAGAGAAATCCTTAATATTGGCTTTTTCTAAGAATTTCTGGCTCTCACTTTTCAGAAAATCAAATCATACAAGTCAGAAAGGACTAAGGGTAGGGAATATCAAGTGGTCCTAGCAGGGGAAGAAAAGGTCCTAAACCAGTTGTTACCATGTCTTCTCTGTTGGCAGCCAGGGATTGTGGGAGAGAAGAGGTAGAATGTGAGCGCTCAGATATTTGGAAAGAAGGCTTCACCCAAGCATCTACAGTTTGAAGGTCCCTGAACTACTACTGCCAATTTGGCTGGCTCATATCTTTGAAAATATTGCTATCAAATACCACCATGTATTCATCTTTTGCTTTTCATGGACATTGACTTCAATAGATAGCTCCAAGAATCTGATGACACCCCTGGTTTGCTTATAAGATCCTGCATTATTATTTCCATGTAAAGAGAACAAATCTCACTGGAACAAAATAATGCTCATACCCCAAAGGACATCACCTCTGCTGAGGACGGAATTGTGCACCTCCGGTTCGTATGTTGAAACTCTAACCCCCCAGTGTGAGTATTTAGAGATAGAACTTTTAGGGGATAATTAAGGTTAACCGAAGTCTTGAGGCTGGGTTTTTAATCCTATAGGATTGATGGATTTGTAAGAAGAGAAAGATCTTCTCTCATTCTCTCTCCTGTTCCTCCTCCTGTTGCCCAGCATACACACCAAGGAAAGTTCTTGTGAGTGTACCAAAGAGACTTTGCCATAAACCAAACCCCGCTGGGTCTTGTACTTTCCAGCCTCAGAAGTGTGAAAAAATAAGCTAAAACACCCTCCATTTTTTCTCTACCCACGGAGGATCAGTGTTGGAAATAGCTACAGAGTATTGCTTCCATGTTAAACGCAGATAAAGAAATTCTCTGTGTGGTAGCTTGGAGTTTATAGTTGCTTAAAGGGCAATTTGGCTTGTCTCTTTGTGTTTTAATAGTAGAACGACATTCTACATAGTAATTCACCTCGGTTGCTGACTCTAATCTGGGCCTGCGGACGGACGGGGGTTTGCATTCCTTGCTTGTGATTTACATCGCCTGACACCTACTGTAATGACTTCCACTGCAGGGGCCATTGCTGTGCCTGTGCCGTTCCAGTCTGTCACTGGCAACCTTCTGAGAGCTGGGGTGTCCCATCTGATCAGGAAACTACTGCTGTGCATAATTAATTACATCCTTTTCCCCAAACCCCACCAAGTGCTACACATCACTGCTCTCAAAACTAAGTGAAAGCAATATTTTTCCCATGCCCTCCCTTTCATTAAGCGCAGACTTGACTGTGTGTACAATCAATCACTGAAGCTTCAGGCTTTTTTTTTTAAAATTCCAAGTATTCACAGACATGTCCCTGTTGGAAATTTCAGTTGCATTCTTTTAAAGATGTCATTAGTACTCGAGCTCCCTAACTAGCTACTGTATTTCAGGTCACTCTTTGAAGCTGGAATTCCAGCCATCCGCGTGTTAGCAGCAGCTATCTTGGATTGTCTTCTAGGACTGTAAGAGATGTTTTAGCTGATAAATAACACCTGTAATTTTAGTGTCAACACTGTAGTTCAGTGACAGTACCTAACAGCCAGTTATCCTGTCAACTAGGTTGAATTGATAACCATATGCTGTAAGAGAATATAGGACTGGGATTTCAAGGGCAAGGTCTGCTCCGATTATTTAGGTTGTATCATTAGGCGTTATTATGCCAAATAATTTATCCAAGTGGATGGTCTTTAATTTTCAAGTCACTCAGATTTTGAGTGACTGATAAATTAAGAGAATGAGGTTCATTATGGGCAGCAAAAAGAAAAAAAGTATATCAGAAGCCTGGAAAAGGACAGAATCTTAAAAACCAGCTAAGCCCATAATGCATTCCAGTGAATTGTTAAGATGCTATTATTATGTTAAGAAGTTCTCTGCTTTCCTATAAAGGTCTCTGAGTGTATTTTCTGTTGGCCATTAAGGCAGAGCAGGGCAAACCAGACAGCAATTGTGACTTGAAGGCTCAGTGCTGTAAAACTATTATGTGAATCCATTTCAGTTTAGGTATAGAAGATGATGGTGCCTCAGTGCTGTTTGCATCATTAAAACACAGGGGGGAAATGTGGAGTGAGTGGAAAAGAGGAAGGTGAAAAAATTAATTGGAGCTGGGAGACCAATGGCACTCCCACCCGGTCAGCCACATCTCTAGTTAAAAAATTAAGTGCTGTCTAGAGAACACTGAATGAGTCACTTCTTGAGAATCCCTGGAAGGCTGTTAACCTTTTGCCTGCATGTAGGAAGCATAGCCCCTGGGCCGGACTCTAACTGTGCACTGGAAAGTGGAAATCAGGATAAGGCAGACATTCTTGGATCTTATCCTGCAGAGTTTAGTTACTGAGATAACAAATATCCTCCTTACCCAAACTCTCTTCTGCAGCGCAACGCAACTCTGTGAACTTTCTGACTTTTGTGCTGCTCCCCATCTCTGGCATGTTCCCCTTCCACCCTTTCAGTTAAGTAGCATTAAAAAAAGCTTAGTTCAGGACCAAGGCAGATTGGAAGAGGGAGATTGTGCTTAGCTAGGAGATTTGAGATCCAGTCTTGGTTCAAACACTTAAAACCTCTCTGACCCAAATGTCCTTGTCTGACAAACTTGGCTTTTTCATATCTCAACACCAGGGATTCTTTTTGTTTGTTTGGAGGGTTTTTTTTGTTTGTTTGTTTGTTTTCTGGTGTTCAGAGACAGGGTCTCGCTGTGAAGTCCAGGCTGGCCTCGAACTTGTACTCCTCGTGCCTCAGCCTGCCTAGTGCTGGGATCACAGGTGTGCACCACCACACCGGCAACACCAAGGATCCTTAACTCCCTGCATTTATTAACCTCAGAGAAGTCCCTGCTCTGTGGCACACTGGCTTGTAGAAAGGTGCGATTTACTTACATCTAGAAAACAGCATTGACCAGGCTCCTGAATTTTCGCATTAAAAATTAATTTTGTGGCCAGAGATTTAGCTCAGCAGTTAGAGTGCTTTCCTCGCAAGCACAGTGCTCTGAGTTCGATCCCCAGCACCAAAAAAAAAAAAAAAGATAATTAATTTTGAGATAGCTATGCCTGTAATCCCAGAATTTAAGAGGCTGAGGCAGGAGGATTTCAAGTTCAAGGGCAGCCTGGCCATATAGTAAATTCAAGGCTAGCAGGGACTATATAGCAATATACCCTGTCTCAAAAAACAAACAAGCAAGCAAACAAAAAACCTATACTCTGTTTATCTGAGGGTATGAATCTGTTTTATAACAGCAGTAGGAAATGTTACCCCTCTGTTTTTACTATGCATATTTTCAGAAAACATGAGTTCACGCTCTATCCATGGCTAAAGTCCCGCTTTCTCAGTATTATACCCATGTAATCAGCTCCTTAGAGAGGCCATATATCTGAACTGACTATTAAGCACAATACATTAGTGGGGCTACTTTTAATTGAAGGTATCAGAAAAAAATTCAAAGTAGCTTATAAGGAAAAAACGGAATTTATGATGCGCTACTAAGAAGTCCTGGGGTAGCACTTAGTTTCCTGTTACAGTATGCACTGTATTTTCTTTTTGCATCACAACTCTGCTTTCTCTGGCTTTCTGAGTCTTTGCTCTTTCCTGACACAGAAAGGCACAAGGAGACAGCTGCCAGTGGCTCCCCTTTCATGTGTGAAGGCCAGACCCTTGGACTTGGGGTGGGGGTGGGGGTGGGGTCCTGATTGTCTTCGAATGGCCTGGGTGCCCTCTTCTACCAATCTTGGCAGACAAGGGTTGTGGTTTACCACAATAGGCCAGCAGTGCTCTGATTGCATAAAGACTGGCCAAGTCAACAGCAGTCCGCTGTGTTCTGTTCTCAGGCTGCTCAGCACTCCGATGCTCTCACTGAAATGCACCCCTCCCCCATTTTCTTGGTGCTCTGTGTAAGCCTTAAATCACAACATATTTATTCTCTTCCCAACTAAAAATGACCAAAAGGCAATTCAGTTGATGTTTTCTCTGATATCTGTGGAGGGACTTCTTTTCTGAATTATGAAATTGGTTATATAGTCTTTAGCAGAAATAGGAATCAAATTTTATTGTTTTTACCTTTTTGGTAGTCATGAACACATTCATTCTTTTCCTTGATTTTTTAAAAAGTGATTCTTCAAGTGGTTCTGAAGCTCTTTAGACATTGAAACCCATTGAGTTCAACTGATGACATATATGACACTGATTCTACTTGTGATCTGAATGTGAAATGTCCCCTCCCACTCAGGTGTGCTGCCTGACTCTAAGTGTGGAAATGATTGTCTGCTCAGGTCTCTCTTGGACTCAGAGTCCACTGGCATAAGATCATTTTTCTCCTTCTATCTCTGGGACCACACCTTGGGCTCCCTGGATTCCACATCCCAGGCCTCATGCCACGGAACTCTGCATTCAGAGGGACATGATATGCTCTTGCAAGGTTCTGTGCTTTCCTGCTGCCTTACTCATTGATGTGGATCTCTCTTTCCTCATCTGTTCTATTCTTTGCCACTCCACTGCCTGTCAGAATACCAACTACCACATACTCAAGCAAACGTGAATGTGAGATAGAGACTTAAATAGACTACCAGTTAGGAAACGATTCACTTCAAATAACTCTAGTGGCTTTAACAAGTAGGAGTTTATATTTCATATAACAACTGTAACCTGGGCTGTCAAAATTTCTTTTTAAGGCCTCTTCTCAACATGAATATGGAATTATTAAAATGAAGTATCGTGGAGACATATTTAACTCCATATTGTATAACACAAAATTTATTGCATATAACCCCAAGTACAGGATCTTAATCAAACAAGAGTTTAATTGTCACAATGCAGAAAATGTGTTGGTAGTGAATTCACTCCTTATGTAGTAGCTCCAGATCATTACAGAGTATGGATGCTCTTGTGATCATTTTACTCTGCCATCCTCTATTTGCTTTCCAATGCAACTAATCCAGTGATGGTGAACCTTTTAGAGTTTTCAGTGGTAACAAACAGCCGACTATGGCACACACGCCATAGGTTTGCCATCACTGAACTAATCTAAAATGATGATTTTTCTTCTAGACTTTGGCCTTAAACCTCATGGCATTCCATATCCAATGGTCCTGGGCCTTCAACTACAAGTAACAAAACACAGCTCCAATAGCTTAAATAAATATGGCAGTTATCATGGTAGCTCAGGGATATCTTTAGGGAAACATATTCTTAAGAAATCGTTTCACTTTTCAGTTCTGCTTGGATTTCATCTTTATATTTACCTCATGAGCCTAGAAGGCTTCTTTATGCCCACTGTCCTCTTTATACTGTACTTGCTGTTTTATGGTGCTTTGTTTCCTTATTCTGGCTGTCAAATACACATATTCAACTGATGAAAAGGGAAAGAGTGAGTTTCCAGTGGTAAAATGGGTCCTTCTAGGCCTGTGCTTTATCAAGTAAACAAGTTCAGTAGACTCCTGCTGCTGTCTGCTGATGGTTGTGTCACATGTTCTCCATAGAGGGGGATTGGAAAGGGACATGTTGTAGATAGGGTTGGATCACCCGACTGACAATATCTGCCATGTGGAAGATGGTATCAACAATAGATTTTCTAGAACTTGCAAAGTAGTAAGCTATGCCTACAGTTATCCTATTTTACAGATCTTTGTGTCCAGTATGGTAGTTACTAGTTACTTGTAGCTATTTAAGTAAAATTAAATAAATCAAAAGTTCAGTAGGTTTTCAGCTCTGAAAATTCCTACCACCTCACAGTAGCTGCCTGTCTTCTTTCTTTTCCATCTTTTCTCCCCAAATAAACCATCTTTTGTTGTAAAAAAAAAAAAAAAAAAACCAGATCATGTTCTTGTTGGCCTCATTTGGGTATATAGCAGCTTTGTATGGCTAGTGGCTGCTATGTTAACCTTGCAGATACAGGACTTTTCCATCATTGCAGAAAGTTGTATTGTGTTGTACTAGATGAAATATGATTAGAGTTAGTTCCCAGTTCTCACGGCTGCTATAGCCAAAGCAGAGACCAGGCATTTGGTCTTCTGAGGTTCAGATCAATTTTCTTTGAAGTAGCGAGCTCAGCTCTTTATCTATTTCTGGTCTCTTAAGATTATTATTTCTTATTCTCAAGAAATTCTATCTTTATTTTGTTGATCTGTGCTCCAGTGCAGTGATGGCAAACCTTTCAAGAGCTTTCAGTGATAACAGCCCGCTGTGGCACACGTGCCGTAGGTTTGCCACCACTGCCCTAGTGTATATGGTTGGCTGAAAATACTGGTAGGAGTAATTGGTGTTTTCACCCACTGAACTGCTTAACATTACAGTCCAGCAGGGACCTCAGGGATGATACATATGTCAGTTGAAAGCAGGTAAGAATTGCGATGATTATGGAGAAATTCATTTTAGCTTTTATCCTGTGTTTTAGGTTTTCTGGTGGCCAAAAGGCATTGCCTCTTAAAGAATCCACATGGTGCTGGGCTTGGATGCTACCTACCTGTAATCCCAGCTCCTCAGGAGGCTGAGGCAAGAGGATCATAAGTTTGAGGCCAGCCTGGGCAATTTAGTGAGACCCTGTTTCAAAGTAAAATAATAAAAAGGTTGAGGATATAGGTTAGTGCTCCCTGAGTTCAGTCCCTAGTACCACAAAATACATACATACACACACACACACACACACGCAGAACAAAACCGCATGGTAAAATCACATACTTTATGAGTGAGTGAGGAACAGCTAGAAGTACAAAATGTTGCTTACCCTTTAAAAAGCTCTTTAGATTTTCAGCCTGGAGAAGAACTAGAGCCTGGAGAGAAACACACAGAAACAAAAATGCTGGTAAGAGTAATAAAGAGGTGAACAAGTGTTATTGCCTAGATTCTCTGTATGATCAAGTTATAAATGGAAGCACCTGGTTTTAAATGCTCGCAAATAGCCTTAGCTGTTGAGAGAGACAGAAGACATTAGTTAGAAAAATATGGAATATTAGAAGTAAGAGATTTGTGCATTTAAATTCCTTTTATTTAGTTATCATTTTTTTATTTTTATATTGTTCAGTTTATTTAGGTTATTTATCTAGTTTCTTTTTTTTTAATTTTTTAACCAAGAACATGTATTGGTACATTGTCCATATATTGATCACATTTATCATGTTTGTTTTGTACCTGTACATGGTGTCTCTTGGTTCTCCCCCCTTCCCCTCCCCCCTTCTGTTCCCTCCATCCCTATTTACAGCATTTATTTAAGTGCACTATTTCACAAATACTAAATAGAAAATATTAAATAGAGTGTTCTGTCATCTATCTACACATATGCATGCATAATCTGGTTTGTCGCTGCTATTCTTGATTTTCTAAAGTAAATTAAGCTGGTTTGCAGTGCTGCCTCAATTAGAAGGTCATTAATTACCTTTTGGTGACACTCACAGTTGAAAGTATCTCAGGGGTAAACATCGCGCTCTCATACCTGGCCTTCATTTCTAACTCCTTTTGCATAACAAAATAGCCTTAATTTTGAAAACCAAATATTTGGTGGCAACCCACTGTGGCACATTAATTACAGCATGTCCAGTATTCTTGATTATTGGTCTCTTTCTTTTCATACTAAAGACATCGAGGCTTACCTACAGCTCATTCTCCTAGTGCGTTTAGTTTCTGCACAGGTCTCTGTGCATGTTTTTCAAGCCCTCAATGGAGAAGTAGGTGACCATTGTAAGTATCTAGAAGTTGAAAGACTTCAGCTTTCCTTAGGCATATACTTTGTTTGTTTTCAAATATCTAGAAGACGTAAATGGAAAACCTCATTGTGTGTCTTAGAAAAATTCTGCACAGGAATTCAGTGGAGAATCTGAGTTCAGGCCTTAGCTATGAAGATGTGTATTTTGAAAGTATGTGTGCTGATACTGAAAGAATGGGAGGGAATTAGCTTTGTACCCTTGAACAGGTCATTTATTCATAGGCTTATTTTTCTTATTTGGCAATATGGAGCACGGGCAAGGTTTTTGGTGGCACATGTTTTGTGATTCTGTATGGGAAATATCCCTGCCTTAGTTAGTGTTTGGAAACCATTGCATTTGTCACCCCCAGCACAGGTAGAGAGTTACACTAGAAATTGCCGAAAACAACTACAGTAGAAAATGCCTACCACAACTCATTATCTCTTTCAATGAGAAAATCACAAGTTTCCAAGGAAATTCTCATGAATTCTGACCCTTGTCAAGAGGCACCGAGTAAACCAATGTATTACTGATCAACTTGCTTTCATGAATCTATTTCTCTCTGTCTTTCTATCTCTGTACTTGTATGGTAAGTGGCATATCCAGCGGCAGCCTGCATAGTTAGCCAGAAGCTCCTCAGAGAAGCGTATGTGGTGCGCTGAATTCCCAAGGATTTTTGCTAAGGAAGCAGAAACAAGTGGACTCAATTAAAGAAAACAACTCTTCCACTGTGGTGTTAGTTTTAAATTAGCACCTGCTATAGGATGTGTGGCTTCTGTCAGGTGTGCTGCCGTTTTGTCAGGTCAAAATCATGAAAAAGTAAAACAGTAATTCTAAAAATAGTCAGATCACTGGAATCAAACCTCAAAGTAAATCAAACCTCAAAGTAAGAACTTCTTTTTACACTTAACCCGTGGCTGCTAAATCCAAACCAAATCCCATCAGTTTGTCCTAGGAATTAATTACTTGATTTAACTTATGTCGTGTTAAGAGATATGTTAAATGCTGGTTGCTCCAAATACCACCAGAAAGCTAGCTAAATTTATTGTTTACCACCTTAAGAGAAAACACTACCTCGGCAGATTCTAATTTATTGATACTTTGAAGTCTTGCTTAATGGGAGGGAGGGACTTGATTAAAATTGGATAAAAATTACAATATAATGGTTTAGAATTGGTGAGCCTGGAGAGCCATGGATTTGCAAGCAAGATGTTCAGAGATCCTTAGGATACAAAGTTGATGATTTGCATCTTAGTCTGTTTAGTCTGCTGTAACAAAATACCATAAATATGAGTGACTTGGAGACAACGGGAATTGATTTCTTGTAGTTCTAGAAGCTGAGAATTCCAAGGTCAGGGTGCTGGCAGACTGGGTGTCTCCTAAGGTTCCACTTCTAGATTCGCAGAGCAGGGCTTTCTCACGGTGTCTTCATGTGGGGGAAATGGCTACCTAACTCTCTGTGGCCTGTAGTAAGGATACTTACCCTGACTGTGAGTGCCGTACTCTGGTGACTTAATTATCTCCCAAAGGCCACCCTCCCTGAATACTATCACTTTGGACATTAGAATTTCAACTGATGAATTTGAGAATTTGAGAGGGGACATGAGCATTCAGTCCATTGCATTTTCTGTTGCTGGACTGAACAATACAGCTATTTGCACCTTATCTCTTCCTGGGCAAGGGTCTCCTAGAACAATAAAGTTATATTGATGAATATAATGTAATAATAGACTCACATTTATGAAGACAATAAACCATATGGGGTAGATGATTTTGGTTCTCAGCACTTGTATATTGGAAGAATACATGTGCCTTGCTGCTCTCTGGATACTTATACATCTTAAAATTCACATAGGCAAGCACCAAAAACTGAGGGAATAAACATTCTGTGAGGTTGGGAGAATTGTGGATGTGTTCAGGGAAGAGATAACATTTGTACAAGACCCCAGTTACTGGGTATAAATTTATGCATTTGGGGGTAGTATCTGTTTCCTTCTCCTTCCCCCACTCTTTGTCTTCTATCTTCCTCTCTCTCTCTCTTCCTTTTCTTTCTCTCTCGCTCTCTCTCTCACACGCACACACGCACACTTTTTAAATGGCAGCAAAGAGGGAAGAAGTATAACATACAGAAATGAGATACTACTTAAGTAGGGAGATGAATGAGAATTATTTTGAGCGTTTACAGGTGTGAGTTAGGATTTGGGAATCCAATATTAAGACTTTCAGGACAAATTAAAAAATAATCAGCAAATGAAGGCAGCTTTGCATTTTTTCTGTTCAGGGAATTGATCTTTTAGATAAGACAGATTGGTATTTTGAGGAACTTTATTCCAGCACTTGTGGCGATTAGTACATTTTCAAATTAATTTTCCAAGTAGTGACTATGTAAAACTCCCTCATAGCTCTTAACTAGCCCTATGTTATATTTATCCTTAACTAAGCTGAAGATGTCTCGGAGAATTGCTCTTCTCTTTACCTCAGAAAAGAAAATGCTGTAGCTCCCCCTTGTGTCATGTCAGGTCAAAAACACCCCTGATTGATCCACGACAGTGGACTCTATTCCATGAGTATCCTGAAAGGATCTCCCCCAGGCTTTTTTGGGACAGGGGCATGGCTATAAAGTTAAGTAACAGGGGATCCTTGTAGGACCATCCCAAGACTTTCTAGTCAGGTCTCTATCACGTTCTGCTTGTTGAAAAATGAACTCATCCACTACCCAGTAAGTGGAATAAGACCTCACCCTTTCCAAAATTGTACCAGTAGTCATGCGTGTTCCCAGAAAGACTTTGACCCAACAGTGATTGTTGTAATAATCTATGGTAAGAAGTAACACCCATTATAAGCTGTCTGCTTGTGATTTATTTTCCTTCCTCAGAATTTCCAATATGCTAATCCCAAGGAAGAGTATGAGGATAGTACATGAGTGGCTGGGCACAAATAGTGTAATTTACCCTGGAATTCCCTTCCAAAGATCCAGCACCTGAAGTTTTTGGCATAAATGCGAAGTTAAAATTCATCCGCACTTCACCATCTGTTTACTTGTGGGACTTCTTCTTCCTTCCTTCATTTTTATGGAGCAATAGTCCTGATTTCTAACTCTGGCTTTAGAGTCTTTGACGAAGAGCGAACCCTGGTCTTACCTATGTGATATGGCAGAGCTCTTTGGTCAGGTGTCAAGACTGAAAGGAAAGATGGTACCAAAAGGAGAAAAAAGTTATCAGGAGCTGAGGATGAGAGAGCACAGGACAGCACGATCAGGCCCTGAAACTCTGCTGAGCAGAGAACATTGTAACGGGATGTCAGATACCAATGTGGTTAAGGGTTACTCCGAGCCAGAAGTTGTAATTGGGTAAGACTGTCCGCACAGTGGGAAAAGAGGAGCTGTGTGCCGGTATGCTCTGGTAGCCCAGGGAATCTTCTAGCAGTGGTAACTCAGTTATTGTTGATCTACAGCAGACTTCTTAAACTTTGTATAACCCCACCCTTTTGTTTCATCTTAATAAATTTTAACGCTAGTGAATCGTATATTATAGTAGTGCCTGAAGTTTTCTAATCCGATACTTTCTCAAAACCTTCATCGTCCTTTAGGTGTCTCCTCTGGCCTGATTAATTTCCTAATTTCCCAAACCATCCTTATCAATCCCTTCCCAAAACACCTAAGCACTTATTATCCAAGTTAGTTTATTGACACCAAACTAACTGTTGAGCGCACCCGCTGGCTTCTGTGGATTCATTTCAGTGCTCCATATCTCTGAGGAGATCCAAACAAAGGCCATCTCTTTGTTCCCCTCCCTCCCAACTCTGGTATTCTTTTTATGCCTCATGTTGCTTTAGTGTCACATTTGGTCCGAGGCCTGCCTTCCTACCTTGTGAGTACAGTGTCTGGTTGCTCCCATGCGGCGACAGACATGGCTACTGTGTGCATAGAGACTGTTGATATCGTGTCCTAAATAGGGTGCAAGCACTTCTTGGTTGCCAAGGAAGTAGCAATTTGTTTTCTTGACAAAGTTAAATAAATAATGAGCTCCTTCAACTGATACTTCCAAGCTGAAATCATTTGGTGGTTTCTGTTTTGCTGTGATTCTCCCCTACCTTAGGGCAAAATTGCTTTCCCTCTTGCTGTGGTTTGTTTCTGCTGTCTACCTGCAGATCCATAACTGTAGATATTTGTCCAAATGGTGTGCAAAATTGGAATGTCTTATATGGACAAGATGAGGAAAGGAAAAGAAATGAGAGGAAAAGCCTAAGAAATGCAGGTTGATTCTCAGGCTAGATTCCTGAGACAGAAAAGAAAAAGGATTGACTAAATTAATTTGTGTAAAGAAGATGGGGAAAAAACATTTTTATTTAGCATTGTGCGTATTTGAGGTTCTTCTTTCTCCCCAAGTTGTCAGTCATAATAGATTTTAAAAGCCAGTTTTCCATAGGGCATATCACTGAATTTGGACATTCCTTTCCTTGGGACCAGTATCCAGTACTATTTTCTCATAAGCTGAGTTCTCTGGCTTTCGGGATTTTCTATTCTTCAGTGTAACCAAAGAGCTTCTCTCTTGGCAGGTCACTTGCTTCTGATAGACACTGACTTTGGGATGGGTTTCTAGTTTTGTTTTTTTGTTTGTTTGTTTGTTTTTTTGAGACAGGGTCTCATAGTTCAGGCTGGCCTTGAACTCACTACGTAGCCTAGGCTGGTCTTGAACTTGCAGTGATCCACAGGTGCGTGCCACTACTCTGGCTTTTTTGTTTTCTTTTGGGGTTGGGTTTCTTCATAAAGTTGTATTCCAGTTATCTTCTACTTAGTGCACAGAATCTCATACAACTTCCTCTCTAAATAGAGCAGCATGTAGAATTGGCTTTCACTATTGCCTCCTCTTGCCCTGTCATAGGGGCAACTTTTGTGAACTAAGCATTTGTGAACCAGCTAAGTGTTGTGAACTTCTCAATTTCGGTCAAGCACCAGTTTCCTTACTCTTCCAACTCCAGAGTAAACCTCTCTCCTTTTCCCATTGCTCTCACACTCTACTCCAGAAGTTTGGCTTACACATTTGGGCTGCTCAATAGGTATCCAACCGGGATATGAGATGCAGTCTCACATCTCTCTGGAAGCCACCCCCTTCCTTGACATGAACAGGTGGGTGGGAGAAATGGCATAGTGATCCCTATTAATGAATTTCCTTCTAATAATCTTATATATTTTTCACATTTGTTGTATTCTTGTGTAATGTGATTCTTGTTACTCTTTTTGCACCTTTGCTAATATGACTGATAAGGGGAAGGTGGAGTCTCATTTTGTAGGTCTTTTAAAATTATAAAAGATACTAATTGTTAAAAAAAAAAAGATCCACAGGCTTGCAGTTATATTTATAGGACAAAACCTTAATAGAAGAATTGCTTCACTGAAGTACACATGCATTTTAAATGTGACAATAGATACTGGTCTTCACCTGTTTAGTCCTCTTTCTTATTTAAGCTGCCCATCATGCCCTAGTTAGCTTGCTGTCCCAGTAATAGTGCCAGCCCATTAATTTCATTCTTTGCTGCCTTTCCAGCCCTTTTATTAGAATTCTGGGTACTGTTCTCTTCAGGAAAATCTAACATCGTTCTTTATAACTCTTAAAGGATTTCTGGCTGCCCAACTTTATGATTTCTCTAGGCAAAGGAAGATTTCACTCTGCACACACTGAAAACAAACCCATACTGCTCTGATATCTATTAACTTTGCAGTTGGGTTACGTGGAGTAGCAGTGCAAGGGCAAGGGAGCAGGGGTGAAGTGACAGTCTTAGAAAAAGTGAACGCTTTCTGAATCCTGAGGCAGGAGAAATCAGACCTGGCACTTACTTGTCTGAACGAAGTTGAGACCTGGCCAGGGTCTTAAAAGAAAGGTTAGAGCTAAGACAAATGTAGGGAACTCTCAAGGGATTCCAGGCAGAGAGAAAATACTGCAGGAGGCTGAGATGGCAGAAAACATGTGGATTCTCATTAACACTAACTGAATTTTACTTTTCTTAATTAATACATTTCCCTTGTACTACTGCTTTTTGTATTTTCTTACAACCTGTCCAACATCTGGAATATTTTACTGATTCTTGTTTGGGTCTGGCCGATAGCTAATCTCCACAGTTTACTAGATACCAATAAATATTTTGGTTAGTAAGTAAATAAACAAATGAATACAAAAGTTAGCAAAAAGTGCCGCAAAAGGCTGGGGATTTAGCTCAGTGATTAGAGTGCTTGCCTTGCAAGCACAAGGGCCTGAGTTCAATCCCCGGCACCACAAAAAAAAAAAAAAAAAGTGCCGCAAATACTAAGAAGGGTTGCAATAGGAGAAAAGGAATTCATTTTGGGAAAGCCACATTTATCACTATTCCAGTGTAATAAGTACACATTTTCTCATGAAAGAATACTTTCATAATGAAATCATATTTAACTTCTGGAAAATTATCTGTTCATTCAGTTTTCTTAATTGGCTCTGTCTCATTAATAGCACTAGCATAATCATTTTAAAATGAATAAAAAATGCTGTGCAGGTCTTGTCTTTCAGAAAGGGTTCAAAGCTTGAATAGTTCATGGGAACAATTTGCTAGTCTAGAGAATTCTTCCCATTTTGATCAGGGCCTCCTATGGAGAGATTTATGTGCAGTGTATGTCAAAAGGCAAAATAATGGCATTTCTCTGCTATACAATGACTCGGACGTTTGCTGAGTGCAGAAATGCACCTTTAAACCAGAGAAAGAAAAAGGAGAGTCTGCCCTGATCCAATCATTTTGAAAAGCCATGCACATTGAAGCTGGGACTAAACATAATGACAGGATTTAATTGCTAATGCTCTAGAGGCAACGCGCCTCTTGATGTGTTGACCTTTAACCCACACTTGGGAGGGTGAGAAAAAGGAGGGGTGGTTTCCTCTCCCCTTCCGCCTGCCCCCGCCTCCTCACCCACTGCATCTGATCATGCCTGTCTCTTACCCGGTCCGAGTACTCCCAACATTCAACTCCCCACCCCACCCCGTTCCTATTATTTACTTCCAGCTTGGGAGCCAGAGTAAGAATGAATAGAAAAATAGAATGGAATATGGGAGGAGAATAGAAGAAGGAAGTCTGCAAGCAGTTGACAGCTGCTTAGAAGCAGGGGGCAGAATTACAGCTACTGAAATGAAAGTTGGACTCCTGGTCCCCTGATGCTTCTACCCCACCCCCTAAATATTTCATGAAGCCTTTTTACTTGTTTCTGTCCTCTGTCCCCATTTCATCCTTTCTAGCTACATATTTATAACCATACCCTTCTTTATCCCCTTACCTTGCAATTTCTTTGTACTTGGTTACTTATGAGTGGCAAAATCTTTAGCAAGTTAAATTCAAGACTTGCCTGTTACACACCTGCACCATGGCAACTGTGCAGCTGAATGCGGCTGGAGAGAAACAATGTGCTGATTGGTCTCACCAGAAATTCATGACCACGAGCCCGACTCAGCCCTTAGTGTTTGATGCCACTCAGCAAGGTTACTAGTCCATTCACTTTCCTGTTCTTTTGCAAAACTTTCTCACCTTCTTTCTCTTAAAATATCTTCACCGTTCTTCAGCCACGCTCCCCTGATTCCTGTTTCTAAGCGGTCAAGCACATTCCCTACCTGAGGGCCCTTTTATTTACTCTTCCTCCTGCCTGGAGCACCCTACATCTAACTATTGACTTCCTCACTTTATTCAAGGTCCTGCTATAATATCACTAAGACCTCCCCATCACCACTGGCACACTCTGTTCCAACTATTTTAATTCTTTCTTTAGCAGTTTTCTCCGTGTCATATTCTATATACTCTATTTTAGATATCTATATTTTCCATCCCCCGCTAGAGTGAAAGTAAGGACAGTCTGGATTTTGTGTTTCTTTTTATTCTGTACCTACAGCTTGATATACAGTACTTTCACTTATTCAATATATAAGTATTTGATGAATGAATGGGTGGATGGATGCCTGTTGGCTTTTGAGAAGGCACTTTTCCATTTACCAAACCTTGCATATTTACCTATCCATCCTTTTGTATTTTTTGTATGTGACGATGGCTAAGATACAGTACACATCATCCAACTGTTGGAGAAAACAGTTGAATGGAGAAAATCTTATTTGGACTGTCCTGGAAAAGCCAGTGTGCTTGTTAAGTGTATTGTACCTAGAATCACAGTCTTACAGGGTGGAGTCCTGGAAGGCAGCTTCGATAATCACTTTACAGTTTCTCAGTGGGACCCACAGTGGAATTACCCTGTCCAAAGTTCACTAACATGTGTATAGTTTAATGTGATTGTGAGTTGAAGACGTTTTGTTTTTCAAGACTCTAGTCCAGGATTATTGGGGAAGGACAGAAGTTATTATCAACCCTTGTGGCAATTACCTGGCCCTCTCTTCCATGCACTTGCACACATGGCTAGCACACCACCTTGTGGGGATCCTTCCTCATTTTATCCAGTGAGGCTTGCTTGAGTAGCTAAGCAGGATTTAAAAAATGCATATTATTAAAATATATATTTTAAAAATACATGTAAATTGTTGGTGCCCATTTATCATGTAAAATACTGAGTTTCAGTGTGATATTTATACATACATAAAATATATTTTGAAGGCATCCATCTCCCCTTACCCTGTCTTATACTCTCTTTATTCTCTTATTCTTCCCTAATAATAATCTCTCTTCTACTTTCATATCATCTCTTTTAGAGTGCACATTTTTGGGGAAACATGTGATATTTGTTTTTCTGAGTCTGGCTTACTTCATTTAACATGATGATTTCTGGTTCCATCCGTTTTCTTACCAAGCAGGATTTCTTACTATATGCTAGCTATTTCTTTGTTTTCTTAGGAACCACATGTGATTTTAGGAAGTTGTGAAAGAAAATAATTACAATTCGCCATCTTTACCACACCACTTTCTATACATTGACCTTTACCTATCCAGTGAGATAAACACATATGTACAGTACTTCTGTGTTAATGGGGAACTGACATAGAAGTATTACTTTCTCATAGTCATTGAGCCTAAAGGATCTTCTAGACTTTCATCTCCCTCCAGACTATGTAGCTTATTGTAAAGTATCTAAAACAAATGGTTATTTGTCTCCTTAAAGCATCATGTATTTAACAAAATACTTGAAAGAAGATAATTTTTCATCTAGTTTTCTTTCTTTTATTACTCTTTCATAATGAACTCTTTGGAAATGAGAAATGCATATTCAAATTTAAAAGGTGTGTAGTCATTTGTTTTCAAGTTTTTGCATGAATAGCGGAAGATACAAATGGAGGGTACAGAGGGTAAATATTTCAAAGCCACACAGTTCCTTATCACAGTTGTCTTAATTTGAAATTGATAACCTGGGATTTGGGGATTTGGGGCTTGCAGACATTATCTGCAAAGGCACATTTCTTTTTAAAGAATGAGGCTGAACCAGGCATATTTGGGAGTTGAGGCAAGGCCTGAGAAGTTTCACTACAGATCTCCCTCTTTTACCAAATGCTGCTCCCACCCTGAGTATGTTTCAAGCCCCAGAAAATGTTATGGAAAGGATATTTTCCTAGATTCTTTGTCCCCACTGGAAGGAAACCCCTCTTTGTTTGTGACACTTATGCAATGATGGTTTAGAGTCTAAATCATTTAGGTACAATGAATATTCACATCGTTTGTGTTCTTAAGACAACTGGTTGAGTAGATGCTCAGCAAATCATGGTATGCAGTATAGAGCAAGTGCTCAGCAACAAATATCTCAGTGACCAGGTAGACCAATGCAGAGCGAATTAGTAAATTAACAGCGGAAGCAGGCATTTCTCCTAGAGTTTTAACCCTATGGCCAGCTTCTTGGTACAGTAGGATGTGCCTCAAAATCTGACAGAAGTAATTTGAGAATGTCTGGCTATACTTTCAGATCAGCAGCTAGCCCAGTGTATTGCACTAGTAGTGATCGATCAACTCTAATTGATGGAGTTTGTTGGAAAAATAAGAGAAAAGCATGTTAGCTTTCATAACTTTTGAATATAATTATCATCCATATATTTTAGGTCTCATTTGGGGGTGTAAATGGAGCAGGGATGTCTCTATATTGAAGTGGACTTGAACCTGCATATAGTAGTCACACAATGGTTCTTTAGTAGAGTCTTGGAGAATTAACACATGTTAGTCTAAAATCTTCTAAAAATGACCAGTTAGTGGATACTTCAAAAGCCTTGAGTGATGAGGCAGAATCAAGAAGAGGATTTAAACTTAAGATACGCTAGGGAATTGGGCAGTGGTGAGACTGCTCAGCTGCACACCAGCAAGACGCTTCTTAGTCTTCACTTTGCACGCTCAGTAAGCTCAAAGGAGTCTCTGTTATTCTGGAGTGAAAGGTAAGTAGGTCAGATTAGGAGCAAGGAATGCTGGAGTGGAGTCATTATTCTCTGAACATATATGCCTTAACTGTGTTTTTGAAGGCAGAGGAAATGCCAGGAGAGTCTTACTATTTCAGTGTCACTAACAATAAAAGACAAAAATTTTTGATAAATGCAGATGAACTGGGATTTCAAAATTTCTGAACACAGACATGAAGTTGCAGGTTCTGTCAAGGAGTGAAAACCATTACAAAGGAATAATTAAGACTTTGTTTTTGTGGAGAGGAAATAATATGAGTCCTTAATTAGCATGTACAGTAGGACAGTGAACTATAATCCAGAAAACTTGAATTTGGTGCTGTGCTTGAATATTTCTATGGCCCCATTTCCACTGTGATAAATAATACATTCTCTCACTTGGATACATATGCACTTTTCTATATGGTTGGGTGCAATTCCTGCTTCACTGAACATAGGTTGATAGATTTATATATACTTTACAAAACAAAAATCTCATTAATTGGTTCTCTACCAATTTTGAGTTTTTGATCATTTGAACATAGACTGAGCAGAAGTTTCCTTTTGTATCACCTAGTTTGCTGACCAAGATAATACCACAGACAAGATTCAGAAACAATATTTAAGTAGGAGGAAACACAACTTCCATATACCTTCCAATGCAAACATTTGTAGTGGTAACTGCTTTCATTAACTCAGATTGGTCTGAGTTATTCAGAAATTTCTAATTTTCAGTAGTAAAGTACAAACGATCCTCCCCCTGAGGCTTTTGTGTAAATTTTACTTTTTGTTTTGGTGCTGGAGATTTAACCTAGAGCCTCCCACGTGCTAAGCACATAATCCACCACTAAGCTATACTCCAAACCTCACTGGTGGTTTTGAATTCAGGGAGCTAGTTAAAGCTAAGTGGACCCAGTGGCTGGAGCTGACTGCAGAAAACTTTCTAACTTGTTTTCTGATTGGCGAGAAGTTGTTGTCTTAAACTTCTATCAATGAGGGATAAAATGCATAGAGATTCCCTGGTGTTAAGTGAAAGAAAGCTAACATAACTGGATTTGGAAGGAAGTAGATTGATTTACTTTGAATAGCCCATGTATGAAGTCCTCTAGACATAGGAGGGATGTTCACCTGTTATTACATTAGGTCCACATAGTTCTTCTGCTTCCTTATTCACTTACCATGGTTCCCTATGAGGTCATTCTGTGACAGCAGGGTCACATTGTATACATACACACTTGAGACACTGTTGAGTATGCTTTTCAGCTATATATTGAAAATCTTCTAAGTGTTTTAACAGTTTTAACCGAAGTGGGGAAGTTCATCAGAATGGAATTAAATATTCTGGTGGAAAAGAGATTTAATGTATAGGAATAGAGTTTGAGTTTTATCCAAGCATTTTTTGTATGAGTTTAAAGAACTTTTCTTTTTTTTTTTTTATAGTAGTTTTGCCTTGGGTATCAAGACTTTGCCTTTATACAATCATGGATGGCTCTAAACAGCAGTGATTTAGTCTACAAAGGGCTAAATGTCCAGAATTTGAAGAGCTTTTCAGTATAAAACCAGTACTATCTATAGGATCATTCTGTGTAGAGAACTAAAGAACCATTTCTTCGGTTGTTGTCTTAGGTGAATTTTGGAAACAAATTGAAGCAGCAAGATTGTCAGTATCCCCAGGACACGTGCACTTGTAAAGAAAGCATGAGTGCCATCATGGTACACGGTTATGCCCAGATGTGGAGTAAGAGGACCAGGATGTCCAAGCCACAAGCAGTATTTATTCAAACAGTGGAAGGAAGGAAAAACTTGAAACTGGTGATCTACTTGAAGACTGGAATTGTTAAAACTTTTCAGCTAAGAAATAATATTAAAAGTATGGCCTTTACATCCTGTGGAGAAAACCTCAGTCATCTACATTTAGCTTTCCAAAATAATGCCTTCTTGTCCGTTGAAAGATTATCCTTCACGGATGCTGAAAAATTGAAGGTTTTCCTGGACAAAGTCCATCAAAAGAGTCTTGAATCCCGCATGAGCTCTGCTAGGAGAGGAGGTATGTCTACTCGCGCAACAACGCAGACCATTGAAACCTCAGTGCCCAGAGTTTGTAAGAAATCACGTAAGGGATGCTCAGGGAAAAACAAAGAAAGTGGAGTATCTCTTCATCAGAAGAGATCTTTCTGTACATCAAGATCAAGATCGTCGAAACTTGCTAGTAAAGAGTCACAAAATCAACATAAGAAGAAGCAAAGAATGCCATCTGTTTCAGAGGTGAAGAAAAAGGAGAAAGTCCCAATAAAAAAGAAAAATGTAAGAAATAAATCCAAGGCAAATCCCTTGAAGTATAAAAGTGTCGTGCAGAAGAAACAATCAAAGGCAAGAGAGTTAAAAAATGATAAGACATTGGCACCCTTATTATTGGCCAACTGTATTGGAGAGCCTCACCTAGCTGTCACTGACCTCCACTCGCTCACTGAGAACACAGTTCAACAGTTTCTGCAGGCGCTAAGTTATAGTAAGGATGGCTCAGTCCCTGGGATGCCCCAAAGACTTTACCAAAAGAAACCAGGGCAAGGTCTGCCCAATTTGGGAAACACCTGTTACATTAATGCGGTTTTACAGTCCCTGTGTTCAATCCCATTGTTTGTTAGTGATGTACTCTATCAGGGTTTTCCACAGGGAAGAATTTCCCATGATGTTTTTTGCCTGTGTGTGGCCCTGATGCTTATTGGGAAAGATATTTTTGACGTGAAAGTGAAGGAGCAGTTACTTTGGAGTATTCAAAAAGCCACTTCAGTAGCTGCTGAGATATTCTCAGCAGACGTGCAGAGTGATGCACATGAATTTTTAAGCTTCTGTTTAGATCAGATGAAGGTGGTCTTAGAAAAATCAGGTGAAATTTGGGAAACCGAAAATGAATCTGAGGAAGAAAATTCACCTCAGCAGGTTTTTGCTGGTGATTCTGCTGCCAGAGCGGCTGAGTGTCCTGTCATGACTAATTTTGAGTGTGAGTTGCTGCGCTCTATTTTTTGTAAAGCTTGTGGTCAGGCTGTTTACAAGACAGAACCGAGTAATTCTCTCTCCATCAACCTTCCTCAAGGAATGGGAGCATGCCCTTTGTCTATTCAGTCTACTTTTGATCATTTCTTTGGAGCAGAAGAGCTTGAGTATAAGTGTGAGGCGTGTAAGCACAGGACATCTGTTGCAGTTCACAAGTTCAGCAGGCTACCTAGGGTGCTTATCATTCACCTGAAACGCTATCGCTTAAATGAGCGCTTGGCACTAAAGAAGGATGAGCAGCCAGTCACTATTTCCAATTATTTAGATTTGTCTTCTCATTGCAATGAGGGCACTGAGCTGCCTGCTACCCTTAGCATAAATGCACGTACTAAAAATTTACGATTACTAAAAGCTTTTCAGAAGCTAACTTCTAGAATGACTTCCTCATTACCTTCAGTGAAGTCAAACTCAAAGTCCAAGGTCTCCGTAGCAAAACAAAACTCAGGCAAGGAGGCTGAACCACAAAAATCCAAGGGCTTCCGTAAGGGGAAGGAAAGTGTTCAAAAGCAGAAAAACCTCGGAAAATCTTGTAAGCTGGATATGAAAGAGTCAGAATCAGTATGCTTAGGAGATGGGGTAGTAATTGGAGAGGAGCAATTAGCCAGCTCAGTGATACATCTAGAAGCTACTTCCCTTCCTCTGTTGTGCACATATGCAGATGAATCCACCAGCAGCCCAGATATACGTCTTAGAGAAGTACAATTTCCAGAAGTGCCTGAAAATCCAAAACTAAAGAAGTCTAAGAAAACCAGTACGTTTGCAGAGTCCGATTTCTATAGCGAGACCACTGAAGACGTCTCTGGAGATAAGAAGACTGGAGTTCCAGAAAACTCCCAGAAAGCGGCCCAACAAAGTGAGAAGTGTGATGAGATGAGAATCTGTAAAGAAGAAGCCCCTCAACAGATACTTCCTGAAGGCCTTCCAATGCCAAATGCCCAGAAGCGCAGAGTGAGCCAGAGAGAACGTACAGAATTAAGTCCACAGAAAGCTAACCCTGAAAACAAAGATATTGTTGATAAAGAGACAGAATCAGAAACCCAGGAACCAGAAAAAAAGGCTGCTAAGAAAGGTCTTCATACCTATAGGCTCATTGGTGTTATCAGCCATATTGGGAATAGCCCTAATTCAGGACACTATATCAGTGATGCCTACGACTTTAAGAAGCAGATCTGGTTCAGTTACAATGATCTACTGGTGTCCAGCACTTCAGAGTCCCACATGCAGAAGGCGAGGCTCCGTACAGGGTACATCTTCTTTTACATGCACAATGAGATCTTTGAAGAGCTGCTGCAAAGGGTAAAGACCTCCCAGTCTCAGTCTCAGTCTGAGTCTCAGTCCCAGTCTGAGTCCCAGTCTCAGGCCCAGTCCCAGTCTCAGTCTCAGTCTGAGTCCCAGTCTCAGGCCCAGCCTCAGTCTCAGTCTCAGGCCCAGTCTCAGTCCCGGTCCCAGTCTCAGTCTCGGCCTCAATCTCGCAGGACCAGGGCAAGGAAGACCTTGTAGGAGGAAAAGACACCTCCACGCTCAGATCTCCTCGATGACCTCACTCACTACCACTTCCTCCATGGAAAGAGAACTCCAGACTCTATCTAGAGGTAAAGAGATTAGTCCACGACCAAAGTTTGAACAAACACTCTTAAGGAAAATAAATCACCTTTCTAACCCTGAGCCACAATCCCACAGCACTGACTGGCGAACAGTCTCCTCTCCTTCAAGGCGTATGTGCTTTCCAGGTTCTACTGCAGTAGCTTGAAAAGTGTGCCCTCCATCACCAGCATCAGAGGGGACTTTGTCTTTAGAAATTCAGCATTTTGAGTTCCACTGCGGACCTACTAATCCAGAAACTCAAGGCAGAGAGCAGCAAGAACAGCAGTGTGATAGACATCCTAGTGCTTGATAAAGTGTAAGGACTACTGTAGTTTGAAGAGTATCTTGGTGTATTTTGCTGTTATACATTTGACTTTCTTGTTTTATAAAAGGCCTTACTGCATTTTTCATGTTTCTTCTTTTCGGATATGCCATTGTGAACTTACTAAAAAGAAACTCAGAAAAATCACTCTTGCTGATCATACTCAGTGCTTTGGTAGAAAAATAGTAGTTACTGGGATCCTGGCAAAAAAAAGACATTAAATGAGGCTAATACCTTTTGAATATTGTTGTTTAAATGACACTGAACACCACATCAAGTCTTCAAATTGCCTGTTGAACCCCGCCCTCCTTTTCCTAAATGCTCACATGAGGGTATCTCTCCTCAGACCTGGATCTAAGGAGTACAAGTTGATTTGCCATCAAGGAATTGGCCGACTTTCCCGGCTTTCCTGTGTGTGTACTAGCAAGCTTTTGGCCCCCAGCGATAGGAGCCCGCTTCACTGTTTTGGTCTTCTCAGGGAAACGCCTGCATTGCCTAAAAGGAACTTTGTTCATTCACCTGGATTGAACTACAAAACCTTGAACAGTCTTCTGCATTCGACACTACAAGACTAATTTCAGATTTCTTTACACCTTTGTGCCTTATCGCATGATAGCTTTGTTCTTTCAGGAAGTATGTGCTCAAAAGTGGACTTTTAGGATTTGGAAGTTTTACTTGTTAGTGTCTTGATACAACATGACAAACCCTATATGAAAATGAAAATGACTTGTTTGTATGGAAAGCCACATGACTTTCAGGGTGGTTATACTCTGTAAGCACCCCATGTAATCCAGGGGTTTAATAATTCTGATACCAAACATGTGCTATCTCTGTAACACCTTTTCTTGCCTTTGAGGCAGTGTATCTGTAGTGCCTTGTATCTTTGTTGGGAACAAATGACTTGTACTGTGTCTTACAATACATAGAGGGATTGTTTCTTTAATCCCACCTTTGCCAATATGAGTTTCCCCTCTGGATATGGGGTATGGTACTAGTATTGCTATATTAATCCAAGAATTTATTGATGTTCTTAATCCTAGCAACCATTAAAAAGGTGTTTTAGAATTGAGTAGTGTAGGAAAGTTAGATAATGTTCTATAAAGTGAAAAAACAGATTCTAAAGCTTGAGGATTCTATTGTTCAGAATACAGTGTATGTTACAAGGAGGTCTGAATGGGACCTGAAGATCTGTGAGGTGTATAGGAGGGAGTCCCCTAGTTGACTTTGTCAGTCTCCTAGATGTTGTTACAGACACAACAATGAGCTGCTTCCACTTCTGAAGGATTTTATCAGCGGAGGCAACTGAAGAATAAGGGTAGATTTGCATGTAGAGGAGAGGAGTAACAATTTGGCTTCTGAATTCCAAGCTCTTGACCTCTTTAGGATAGTTAATTCTGAGCCCAGTTACATAGCCCTTAGAATAGGAGTTTTAGTAAAATTTGTTTTGAAAGTTGTCTGAAGTTCAGAGATTTTTTTGGGGGGGGGTATGAAGTTTACATCCTAGACATGCTCTTAACCATGTAGCATTTACAAATGCAGGGCAGATTGAAAAGTGAAGAAGATAGTAGGGGTATCCATGACAGAAAGCATCTTGGGTGGGATCCATCATTTCCTTGTGAAACAAATTCTGAGTAAACATGAATGGATGTATTCTACTTATGTCACCATTACTTTAAATAAAAGATAAAGAATTATTCAGTGACTCTGTGGTTATTTATTATGGATGTAAATTGGTTCTCTAATTTATGAATCAGATTTCCAGGTAATCTGTGCAGATAAAAAATGGAATACTCAGTATATTTGTTTTCTGTTGCTTCTGTAACAAATTTAGCACAAATTTAATAGCTTAAAATAACAGTTTTTGTTATCTTATAGTTTGCAAGATCAAGAGTCCAAGTCGGTATCATCAGGCTAAAACCGCGGGGTTAACAGGGCTGCGATCCTCCTGAATGCTCTGAGCACAAAAGTTGAGCATCGTTTTCAACTTCTAGGAGCTGCACACATGCCTTGGCTCTTGGCCTCATCCCTTCATCTTCAAGGTCAGAAATGTTGGCCTGAGTCCTTCCACTGACATATCAGGATCTCCCTTTCCTTCCTTCCTCTTCCACTTTTAATGAACAGTGTGATTAGACTGCACCCATGCAGGCAATTCAGGATATCACCTGTTTTAAGGTTAGCAACCACAATTTTCATTTGTCCTGTGATACAACATGTTTGCAGTTCCCAAGGGTTGGGTCATGGCATTCTGCCTACTACACATACCTGATAGAAGTTCATGGAAAACTGCCACAGCCACCACCAAAAAAGCAGGGTGATTCAAGACTCAAATCGATGAGGAACCAAAATTCAGGCCACTATACGAGGTAAGAACTGAAAGCTTCTAAGGTTTTCAGTCGGGGGTGAGGAAAAATTATAATTGGTAATTGAAGAACTCAGACCTCAAGGCTAATAAACAAAGACTACAGTTGCTTTCATGATTTCTGTTTATTATATACATGCATTTGTTTTTATATACTTACTTTTCTCCTTTTTACTGTCCTGGTTCCTATTTTTAATTTTGTTCACAAGTTTATTGGAGGTTAACTTCACTTGACTTTAGGTAATGGCATATTCAGTGGGAGCCTGACTGAATTCAAGGGTTACTTAATAGGCTCCATGATGATCAGAAAGACTTGAGAATCTGAATTATCTCCTTTTGGGGCAGAGAGCTTGACTGAGAAGAAGGGTTGGTGTATACAGTTAGACATGTAGAGTTGTTTCGCTGCACGGGAGTTGAGATGTGTATACAGAAGTGAATATGGACGCTGAATGCCACTTATCAGTGCACGGCCCCTCAGCTGCAAGTTCACCCTTCAACACATTCTCAGTGATTATGGAGAAAATTTCTTTTAAGCATTTCTTCTTTGTAGTAAACTTGGTAAAGCTTGGTAAAAGACATTTTAGTTATGTTACAAGTGGAAAGGACCTTCCTGTTTGCACTTTCCAACAGGTTAGTGATGCACATGTGAAAATATCCAGCCATAAACCCAGTGTTTGGTGCCCGATGCCCTCATGGCACCACGCTGGCCTGGAGATGACTTCCTTGCTGCTTTCTCAACATAGACACCATATATTCACGGTCCCTGACCTGCACCAACAGTATGAGTTCCTACTGTGCCTTTCCCAGGTTGTTACTCAGTGCCCTCCTAATGCCCAGGCCTCCTGCCACACCACCACTCCTAGTCCCTCTGCTTGACCTCATTCCTGGCCACTGGCTATTGCCCTGCCTGTGTCCTGGAGGATTGCTATCAGGAACCCAACCCCCTCTGCATGCCCACTCATCCGTACACGGGCAAGGCTTGCCTGCATCTTGTCGACGTGCCACCTGACCTCCAGAGCGGCTTTCTGTGTGCCCAGTGACCACAGACCATGTTGGCTCAGCTAAGTTAGCAAACTTCCTTACCACCAATAGGGTGCAGCTATGCACTCGACAAGATCTGAACCTGAGCCCTGGCAATTGGGGCCCCTTTATAAATTTGCCCTTCCTTGAGTATTCTTCCTCAGTCCTAGGATATATGTGGGTTTTACTTTCATCCTATAGATAATCTTACCGTAACTTGATTCTTCATATTAAACTTCTGTTTAAGTAAATTTCTATTTTCTGATTGGACCCAGACTGAGAAAAAGGCTGAACATGGGAGATACTCTAATATTCCAAATTATATCCAGAGATTTTTCAGTGGGTTATTTTGTTTGTTTGTGTTTTATTAAGGTTGAATTTTGATGTAAAGCATTGCAAAGAATGCTGGCTTCCAAATTGCAGTACTGCACTTCAGTTGCTTGTGTAACCTCACGGAGGATGACTGATGATAACAAGAAATTACCCGTTACTATGCTTCATCTGCTGCGTGGCTAACATTGGGAACCGTAGATGGGTTTATCAGGTGATCTCAGTTCAGTCAGGTTCACACGTCAGTAACAGGGACTTTGACCATTGTTCTCTAGTGTCTGCTTTCATCTCCTATCAGCCTGGTTACACTGCTCTCTACGTTGATCCACTCCGTAAAAATATTCCAAGAGAAACCCTGGAAACGTTTTTTTTTTTCCTTTTTTTTTCCTGTAACATAAAAGAATAGTTTATTTCTCTTAATAGGTATCTAAAAGTTCCAGATTTAAGATCACCAATATTCTCAGGCACAGCTGACTCATGGCCTGGAATAAATTAGCAAACATGGAGTCATACTTTCTGGCTTTTCTGCTAGAAATACATATAGTTCACTCTTTCAAACTTAATGTGTTGTATTGGGATGGGTTCACCAAAGAGATCCAACAGGCTATGTGGATGTATGAGCTGAAATTGGTGTGATGATAAATTTTTTGTCAATTTGCCTGGGCTAAGGGAGGCCCAGATTACTGGTGAAACATTATTTCTCAGTGTGTCTGTGAGGGTGTTTCCAGAAGATCCTCAGTACACTGAATAAAGAAAATTTTAACTGGTGAGTGTTACCCAATTTGTCGAGACCCTGAATAAATAAAAAAGGCACAGGAAGGGCGAATTTGCTGTCTGGCTGAGCAAGAGATATCCAGCTTCTGCTTTCAGACATCAGTGCTCCTGGTCCTTGGACCTTCAGACTCAGACCAGGGATTACCTCATTTGCTCTCCTGGTTCACAGGCCTCTGGGTTTGCACCGGAAGCACTCCATCAGCCTTCCTGGGCCTTCGGCTTGCAGATTGCAGATCCTGAGACTTCTCAACCTCCGTAATCACTGAAGCCATTCCACTGTGAGGAATATCATCTCTCTCTGCCTACCTACCGATCTGCATATCCTATCAGTTCTGTTTGTCTGGAGAACCCTACCTAATACAGCTGGCAGGTCTGGATTCTATAGGGCAGTGATGGCAAACCCATGGCATGCATGCCACAGCCGACTGCTATCACTGAACACTCTAAAAGGTTTACTATCACTGGTATAGGGCATTCTGGCAGGCTGGGAACACAGGCAAGTCAGTGCTGCAATCTGGAGTCTGAAAATGTGTAAAGCAATTTGGCAGACTGCAAGCTACTGCAGTTTTGAGCCAGGGTTTCTTCTACAGGAAACTCGGGTTTGTTCTTAAGGCCTTCAACTGATTGGATGCCGCCTACCCACATTATCAAGAGTGATGTCCTTAAGTGGTATACACCTGTAATCCCAGCATTCAGGAGGCTGAGATAGGATTACTGCAAATTCCAGGCGGGCCTAACCTACATAGCGAGTTCAAGGCCAGCCTGAACTGCATAGCGAGGCCCTGTCTCAAAAAAAAAAAAAAAAAAAGAAATTACCACATCTACAAAATACCTGCACGGCACCACCTAGGTAACTACTTGATTAAATCACTGCAGATATAATCTAGCCACATTGGAAGTTAACTACTGTATGTGCTTTGTAACTCAGAAAAGTATAAGCAAAAAGTCTATTTTCAAACACTGTATTTTGTGTTGTAATCCTAAATCATTATAGGATAAAGAATATATTCCTAGGAACAAAATTTCACTGGACATTATTAAAGACGAAAGCCCACTTCGTGGGGAAACTCTTCTTCAGACTGTTTAGTGAAACTTAACCAGATACCCAGTTTGATTATTACAAGAACAATCAGTAGTTTACACCAGTTCTGTGGCATAAACTTGCTGCATAAAATTAGCAGTTTTCCAAGCATGTGGTATTTTCATTTGACACCCCTCCTATTTCCTTTTTAATTCTACTTCTGAGTCATGAGTGCCTGATGCTTCCCTAAAGTATTTCTGCACTTCTGTCTGCCATTCTCAAATCTATAGCATTCACAGCCAAGGTTCTCAATGGGAATATATACTCCATGCCTTTTCTGCAAATCACAAAATTTCCTGCCTCTGAAATTCAAGTTAGATATATACAGATATATACAAATAAGGGGTTTGATAGATGAAGAGTGTTATGGTTTATATCTAGATGTCCCCAAGAGCTTCCTGTGCTCAAAGGCTTCTGAAAGGTGACTGGATTATGCGGGTTATAGTGGACTTGCTGTTAGGAGGTGGTGCCTGGTTGGAAGAGGTGGGTCACTGGGGGTGTGGCCCAGAAGGGTTTATCTCCCTCCTTGGAGTCTATTTCCCACTACCATTCTGTGAACAGCTCTGCACAGCTGTCCTCCACTATGACCCTCTCCCATGACACCCTGCCTTAGAGCCAGCCAACCATGCAAGGACTGAAACCTCTACAAACTGTGAGCCAAACTAAACCTCTCCTTCAATTTCTGGGTGTCGGGTATTTTGTCACAGCAACGAGGGAACTGAAACAGAAATGGCCATTGCTTTTGTGTTGTTATTTTAGAGACAATGGGAATGTACACATCAAGACTGCAGACTGGTTTCAGGAACTTACAGTTTGTGGGCAAAATCTGGCCAGCTATCTAGCTTTATAAATAAAACTATTGGAACAGTGCCATGTCAATTCATTTACATATTACCTAACTACAACAGCAGAGTTGAGTGGCTGTGAAAAGGCCCACAAAGCCTAAAATATTTACTCTCTGGGCCTTTAATGAAAAAGCTTGCTACCCCCACCCTTTTTTCCTGTGCTGAGGATTGAACCCAAGGACTTTGCACTGAGCTATATCCCTAACTCCTTGCACCAGTTTTAAAAAAATTTTGAGGCAGGGTCTTGCTAAACTGCCCAGGCTGGGCTCGAAATTGTGATGCTCCTGCCCCAGCCTTCCAGAATTCTGGGATTACAAGAGTCTGCCACGACGCCTAACCCCTGTAGGCTGTTACTCTGCTACTCTTTGAGGTTCCCCAGTAGGAAGACATCATTTGGGAATGTTCATGTTAATAAAGAGCAAAGCCCTGAATAAATACAGTACCCCAGTGTGCATGAAGTTACATGCTTTTCTGCCCCAAATTATGCCTACAGTGGACAGGAGGAGAGAGAAAGGTATTTGGGGCATTTAGTGGTACCACGGGACACTATATAAATAAGGGAGGGTATGCTTTTGGGCACAATTTACCCCTATGAGATACATGCAGTGATTAGTGAACATGGGATTGCAGGTGTACATGGACACCATTCCTTGCAACATCTGGCAAGGACAAGCCCAAACGTGGAAGAATGAAATGAGAAGCAATGTCCTGAGACTTTGAACAAATACAAAAAAATTCTAGTTGAATTGAATTCAGTTAACCACAGCAAGGATTAATTGAGCACTTCATCTTTACTAGCAGAGAAAAGGTGGACCATCTAGCTGAGAATAGAAACTTGATCCATTTCTGTCAGTGAGGCTACCAACCTTGGAATAATAGCATCAACTTTAACTCCACTCTCCCCCTAGCCACCATGTAGCCAATCAATCACCTGTCTCTTCTTTTTCATTCATTCCTAGTGCTACCAGCCTAGCTCAGACTGTAATCAGTCAACTCAGTCAACTAATAATCCTTTGAGTCTATGAGGTATATATGAAAATATAACTGATGACACCATACAGAACCAAAAAGATGAACAAGATTGAGAGGAATGAAATTCCAGAGAAGGGAGATTGCTGTGGCTTGTGTTGATTAGAGAAAGTTTGAAAACAGACATAACCGAGCTCAGCCTTGAAAGTTGCGCAAATATGTGAAAAGGGGGCATCTTCAGTGAAGGAGTGGGCCTAGAAATGACATAAAAAATGGAATTCCTCATTCTTCCAACTACAGAGGCACTAAAGTAGAACTTAAAACTTTCCACTGAAGATGAAGTAGGCCACCAAGAACAGTGATCAAACTCCTGCCCAAGCTATGTGATCACTGAAGAGCTGGTTATCCTATTTAAATTGCTTATATTTAATAAATCTGAGGGGATGTGCTGATTAATCGTTAGTTATATCCAGGGAGACTGTTGCTTCCATGACAGACAACAACCGTGAGGGAGAGAAGGGTACAAGTAAACCCCCCTCACCCTGTAAAATGAAACAAATCCAATGTGAAGAAATAAAAGTGGCATAAATTTCTACATTGAGACCATGGTAAGAAAGTTTACAATTCACTCATAACATTCTAAATTTAGTAAGAAATATATTATTTGCTTCTTTGTTCAAGTCTGTACCAACATCCAACAAACCATGAGACATCCTGCAAAACAAATACGAAAGCCAGGTCTTGGGAAACATCTCCTTTGCTTTATCTTGTAGAGACTCATTCGGTCTAAAAAGCAACTGTGGGATATACTTACGTTAGCTCTGCGCTTCCTACCTAGGTAAGATGTATACTTCCTCATCTACCTCAGCACAGTCGTCTTCGTGGCCAGTGACCAATGTGGAGACTGTGAGCACTCATAAACTCACACCATCAGGAGCTCTCTCTGTATGTCACATTCCTCTTCACATGTCCAGGGAGCTCTACAATTCATGTAATAGTCTCGTTCAGTATGCCAACAGGTTCTCTTACAAACAGATGCATTGAGGTCATACAAAATTTTCAGACATCATGTTCTATGCTGATTATTCCTTCACGTCAATACTGGATTCCACTCAGAGTCCATCTGCAGAAGAGCTGACCCCGTGCACTTGAGAACCTGCTCGGCGCATGATGTTCCTGAAGAATATTTAACAGGAGAAACGTGGCAGTTGCTCAGTGTTGCCCGGTACAGAGGTGACCTGCACTGGTCAACACCGACCAGCATTGGTGGCCCAGTGTTTAACTGTAAGCGAGCAGACAATACATCGACATGAGAACCACTCAGCAACAAACTCCTACTTTCAGATCCCTACTGTAAGGAGAATACACCTCCCGGCCCTAGTCAAAGTCACACTATCTTGTAGTGTGCTGTCATTTAGCTGCCCTGTGGGCCCTCACCGGGTGCTGAGGCCATGTGCCAGACTCCAGCAAGGTTGAGCTATCCATCGCTGTGTTTGCTGAGACTAGCAAATTCCGGATAAGGATGGGAAAAGAATGCACATGAGCACATAGTTTTTTGTACGGATTCTGTTTTTTGCTTCTGCTTTTTGCTGTGTGACTTAGAGCCATATATAAACAGGGATTTGGTAAGCAAGGTGTAGCGACTTTGGTGGTGCAGCTACCTGTAAGCTGGCCAATGCAAGTCGTTCTTGGGTCTGTTAGTGCTGTCCCAATTTGAACACAGGTGTTTCTTTTACGCTTTCCCAGGAAATTTACAGAACACCCATCCGTCATCTAACCAAGATAACACACTCATGCACTATCCCAAAGGCAAGTTCTTCTTCGAATGAGTGAAACCTATCTCAGTCTCGACAGACATGATATGTGGAATGTGGTCAGCAGAGTAACAACTCCCTCGAAGATGTCTACATTCTATTTTTCAAAATTTGAATGTATTAGGTTGAATGACAAAGGTAAATTAAGATTGCAGGTGGAATTAAGGTCGCTAATCACCTACCTTAAAAGAGGAGATTGTCCCATATAATTTGAATGAAACCAATGTACAGTAATTACAAAGGTCCCTAAAATGGAAAGAGAAAGAATCAAAGAGATGAAATGATAGCCTGATATTGCTGGCTTTGCATATGGAGCAATGGGACCAGGAGCCAAGGGATATAGGTGACCACTAGAAGCTGGAAACGGAAAAGAAATGGACTCTCTCCTAGTACCCCCAAGAGGAACAGTAAGGAAATTGACGCAATGATTTTAGTGAAAAGCCATTTTGGACTTAAAACCTCCAGAATGATAAGAATTCTCCTAGGTTCTAGATGACAATGTTGAAGTTTAGCTGAGCCCTATGTCACTAAAAAAATAGCAATGGTTAAGAAATTTTCCCACACTTTTGTATTAAAAAAAATGACTTATTCCAAAAACTCACGCTTCCCTGTATGACCTGTGCATGACGACCCACTTGTTTACCTATGGCAAGGCCAGACGTACACTCCATATCCCTATTCTTTGTCATGTATTTTTTTTTTTTTTTTTGGTGCTGGGGATCGAACTCAGGGCCTTGTGCTTGCAAGGCAAGCACTCTAACCACGGAGCTAAATCCCCAGCCCTCTTTGTCCTGTATTTTTAAACTGTTGGTACTCACTGGCCAATGTGGACAAAATGCCAATTAACTTGACCTGACAAAACTTTAGTCTGGCTTCTCCTCTCCCCACAGGCCTCTGGACTCTGGCCCATTCTCAGACTGAGTAAATATCACAGTGCAGAACAGTTCCTCCTTAACGACCCTTCCAGAAAATCAGCTGACTGCAAAAGAAGATGTCCTTGATCAACTGTCCACTTATGCCACATGCTTATCCCAGTCCCCCACATCTAGTCCCTTCTAGGCTTACTCCTCATTTCAAACAAACAAAAAACCCAACACTTTTCCACCTGACTTTTGAAATGCTGGTAGATTTTACGATTAGAATTTTCTCCCTATTGCAGTAGCTCCCTTAAACCCTCTCTTAACTACCATCTGGATTTTTTTTTCTGTTTTGTTTTGTTTTTTGCTCCAGAGTCTTCCATGCCTCTAATGTGTATCAGCAACCTGACTTCTCTTTGGTAATCAGGACTAGTCACGCCAGTTAGTTGATTAAACCCTACTTATGCTAGTTTGTTCAGTGGCTCAAAGACACCGAAATACCCAGGTGGCACTTTCACCCTCCAGTTCAGTGGAACCACTGCTGTGGCCCCTGATGCACTTGTTTTTTTTGTTTGTTTGTTTGTTTTTTGTTTTGGTTTTTGTTTTTTGGGGTTTTTTTTTTTGGTGCTGGGGATCGAACTCAGGGCCTTGTGCTTGCAGAGCAGGCGCTCTAACCACTGAACTAAATCCCCAACCCCTGTGGCCCCTGATGGAAGCATTATCACTTTTGAAACTAATACCTGCAAACCATCAGAGTTCAAATTCCTGGAATGAAAAGTTTAGGCAGTGGGATCCTCCACCTTTTGATTTCTTAACCCAAGTATTCTGGAAAGGGGAGACAGTGCCACATTATGGCCGCTGTATAAACTGCACCCCGTGAGAATCCCAATCCAATCAGTGTTTTCTTCCAATTGGTTTATTCCAGTAAACCATTCCACTTTTCAATTGGACGAGCTGTTTCTGGATAATGGGCTATGTCATGAGACCAGTTATAGTCACAGGTATGAGGCTACTGGTGCACTACCTTTGCATGAGACGAGTTCCCTGATGAGGTGCAAGGTTGTATGAGGGCCGCAATGGAAGACTAGGCATCCTGTGAGACCATGGTGGACACTGATGCTTAGGGAAGCATTAACCATAGGGAAGAAAACCCCATATCTGTATGTCCAAATCTGTAGATTTCAGGGACGACAAATACTTGCTCCCTTCATGGTGAAAGAGGTCCAATGTAGTCAGTCACTATCAGGTGGCTGGCTGGTCCTCCCAAGGAGTAGCGCCATAGCCAGGTCTCAGGGTTCATCTCCACCATCCGCAGGTTAGGCACTTAGCAAGTTGGCCACCGTGAGAGGGAACTCATGTTGTTTTGCCTGTCACATCCTTCCTCTCTGCCACTATGGCCACTGTTCATCAGCCCACTGAGCAAGCCATAAGGTGGCTGGCGAAAGAAGCCGACTGGAACTCACAGCATCATTTTGTGTATATGATGTCTGCACAGGCTATGCCCATTCTAAGCCATCTATCTACATATTTCCTCCCCAAACTTCCTCATATTTACACTGCTGACCCACTCCGCGAGGCCAGCTGCCAGAAACAGCACTCCTTGCTCCTGCAGTGTCCCTCCAGTGCCCTCTACTGGTAACACTCAACACTGTGCACACAGTAAAGGAGAAATACGTCAATGAACTCTGGCTGTAATGGATGAATTTGGAGCTAGGAGACAACTGATCACGGTTACGGCCTCCTCGCTTCAATATCATCAGGACTTTGCCTATTTGCACTTCAATTCCATTTGACTGTTGAACTAGTAAATTTATGAACCTCAGTTTTCTGACCCCTGGGAAACAGCTCAAAAAGTGTATTCTCCACACCTGGCTCCATCTGTAATGCCAAAGGCTTGATACTGGTGTGTTTTCAGTGACATGGTCCCCAAATACTTGAAAGTGAATAGCTCCTCTCATTATATTGCCTAAAATTGATAGTCTCACCTTATTCAATTCCCCAGAATACTTCATTTAAAACTTTTAAAAACAAGTTATGCATTTATTTTACAGTCGTGGATACTCCAAAAAGCATCTGGGATAGCTCATCAGAAAGCCTAAGGCTTTAAAATATCACTGAGGGGAAAAGGGAATTAAGAGTTTCTATTCTGACACGCCACCTCCCTTTTCTCCAAGTATTTTTGGTGTAGAAAAAATCGACTGATTTGAATGAGGAAAGAATAGCTAGTGGTAGTAAAAGTACTAGCAGCTGTCCAGGTGCAACAATTTCTGAACCTGAGATTTTACTGCTGCTTCAGGGCCCTTGGCATCATCCAATCAAGTAGCTTCTGAGATGGCTGAGGCCAACAGTACGACCTCTGGAACGTAGTGATTATCCTTGTGCATGTTTGGTATCCTTTTATTGGAATCTACTCAGGGGTTCTGGGGTCCAGAATATCCATGGAGTTGCCCCCAATTCCCATGAGCCTCTGTGTGATTTTGAGACAGGTAGTTTTCTACTTTGCTCAATAAAAAAATGCAAGCCCAGTGTTCTTCAGCCTCTCTGTTATGGACTAGATCACTTTTACTTTGGACTGACTCTTCCCATCTCCCATAGTCCACCTTCATGTCCGCTCTCCCCTCACTTAGGTTTCAGTGCCTCACCGTTTATTAGAACCCTCCATTCAGTAGGACCCCCAAGACCGCCTTTCCTCAAAGTATCTCACTTTAAAATAGATTCTTCTCTTCTTTGCTTCTTTCTCTCTCTCCTCTTGTTTTCCCTTACATCACATGGAAACTTTCCTTTTCTCAGCAGGCTAGTCCTCCCCAAGTGTTGGAATGACAGCAATTACACTGTCAAGGTGAATGCAGGCTGAAGTTCCACTCCCCGCTCGCTGGTGGCCTGTGGAAGGAGACTAGGCACTGGACTGTAAAACCACTCCTGAGTCTGGGAATGATCAGCCATATTTCATTTCGTCAGGTAGGCCACATAGACTCATTATAACAGCCATATTTTTCCCTTTGGGACCATATTAATAATTCTGGCGGAGAAGTTGGAGTTTGGCAGGGAGAAGTAGAAGCAGGGAATGAAAAGTTTGCTAAGCAGAGACTATCCTTTGGTAATAATCATGAGCATGATTGAAAATGATTATCTTTGCTATAGAATTTTCAGTTTTCTCTTTGAGAAGCACCTAATTTTCTTTTTGCCCTTTTCATTTTACAAGCAATTATCTGTAAGTGCAACTGAAGTGGCAGAAATCTGAGTTGTTATTCTTAAAATTGAAAACTATGAAGTATAAGGAATAGCTGTAAAAATTGATAGTACTTTTCTCATGCTGTCTCTGCGGGCTTGTGATTTCCATAGAGAAGAGAAACAAGCTACTACGTTTGTTTTCATCAGAAACCACCATGTTAACCATTCTTTTAAGTCAAGGTCCAACAGACACCAAGAAAAACCTACCTTGTGTCTGTAGCTCTACCTCAAATAGGCCAAAGTTGCTGTGTGAAGAGTCATCAAATATTTTCACTCCTATGATGGCTATATTTTGTACTCTTATGTTGAACAAGCCATTTCATTTTGGAGCCTCAGTTTCCTAATCTGCAAAACATACAAAAATAATTTCCTTGTCGCTAGATGATTTGAGGGATTAAATGAGATAACTTTTGTGAAAATGCTATGTATATTCTTAAATTTTAAACATGTGTTAAAGTACTCACTTTGGTAGCACATGTACTAAAATTGGAATGACACAGAGAAGATTAGCAGATTTGGAGTCAGTACAAAGAGTGAGCTGAAGTATGAAACAGAGAAATACTTTTACTTTGTTTCTTCTAGAAAAAAATGTGGGACCAAATTTGTATCCTGGAACATGCCTTTATTTCCTGGAATTCAAAAGTCCAAGCTACTGTTGCTTGTGTTGCATTGCACTGTGTTAGTAGCATGTGATGATTATCTTACATGTTCAGGATTGGGGATGTGAGACCTTATAGAGGACATTACAGCTACTAGAGTTGCCTGTGCCATTCATGTCCAGATGCATTTATAACCCTTTATGAGGTTTTTGGTTTGATGTCTGCTCTCACAAATCAAGTGTCTTTACATCATAGCATCTGCAGACCTGGCCACATGGTGATGAGTCTAGTGACAACCGGGCTTCCAGTGCCTCTGATCCTTTTCTGTCTGAGTCTGCCTTTCAATGAACAGTGTGTGGTACTGGTTTGATTTCCTTCTCTCCTGAGAAAAGTGAGTGTGATAAAGCACTTACTGTTCATGATAACCTGTGTTTGAGGTTGCTCTCCAAGGCAGATTGCAATTTATAAACTTCTCATGGAAATGTTCAAACACATGAAAGTTGCAGGTAATAATACAAAGAAGCCTCATGTGCCCATCATTTATTTTCAACGGTTATCGACCCATGGTCAATGGGGTTTGGTCTCTGCACTCTCCCTCTTCCCATATGCATGAGATTATTTTGAAGCAGATTCCAGACATCATAACATTTCACTTGAACATGTTTGAATGTGTAACAGCGCTTGAATTTTAAAAGAAGCCACAGAAACCTTTATGAGTGACTTTCATTAAATGCATAATTGAAAGCGAGTGGCTGTTTAGGGCAGAAATGTTTTCCTTCTTGGTGGGGGTAGAGTGGGTGGAGGTTCGGAAAGAAGAATGGCGACAGGTTCTACCTGTAATATTTTATAGAGGGCCTTGTCCTTTCTTTATATCATATACATTTGTCATCTCATCTTGATTATAAATTCCTAAAAGGAGAGAGATTGCTTATCTTATTCACACAGCATTTTCAGATTTACAAGAAAGGTTGTTTTTCAGAAGCTCCTGGACTATGCCGTTTTTTAATTTTTTCAGTTTTTGAACGGTGTCAGCCTTGTATACCGGGTTTAGTCTCAGTTTTGAAGTCACCGGCTTCAAAATGGTGTTTGTTTCTGGGCTTCAGTGTTGGAATATGAACTGCTTGTTCGGGGGCCCTCATTTATAATTCTTACTCTGTGTTCTGTCTCTGTCTCTTTATTAGACTATCCTAGGACCAAGTATCTGGTAATAAGTTGCCTTCTTTATGAAGGAAAAAAAATCAATACATTGTTAGTGGTGTTTTTCCAGATGAAATGAATAGATTAAACCAGCTTTTACCTTATTAAAAAGTTTATTTTTGAGCAATAAATGGTGGTCACGAGACACCCCCCCCCCCAAGAACTGGGTGCTTTCTGGAAAAATTTAATGACCCGGCTTCATTTCAGATGAAACAGCTCCAGCCAAAGTTACTTTGTTCCCTATGACCTAATCCATAACTGAAGGCTGCGCTGATGATGTCCAACATTTGCTTCCCTTCCAGGCAGCTGGTGATAAAGTAGGCTAATGGTAAAGTAAAGTATCTTATGCTATTGAGCGTTAGGATCATACTTCATATTTTGCAAAGTGCTTTTTCATTATTTATTACTCACAACCTACCTATGAGATCTCCTGACTGTCTTATCTCCCATATTGTGGCTGAAATATGACTAACCTATGTTCATAAACGCCTCAGGAAGCTGAAATGAATATAGGTACTTGGCGACATACAAACACCCAGCATTCGAAATGGTCGGTCTACCCTGCCCTTGGGAATGGGGGATGCAGTTCCCCCAGAAAGTGGGAAGTTAGCCCATTTCCCAGTGTGCACAGTGGTCTCTGGGACTGCGTCTATGGAAATCAGAAATGAGGTTGGTGAGCAAAGGTGATTATGCTCTTGTGGCTGTTCAACACAAGATTTGTATTTCCATAAACACATTCCTGTATTTAGCTCTTCTGTGCTCGGATGAGTTCACCAGTGTCCAAATAACCCATGATGCAGTTTTCCTTGCATTCAGGTAAGAGATGCATGGCTTTTGTGATTTGTTTGGGGTGTGTTACACTATTTTCAAAATTGGAACTCTCGAGTTCGTGTTCCCATTAAAAACTGTCCACTCGAGGAAAGGGCATTTGACATCTTTGCAGCATGCATACATGGGAGAGATTTCTGTCTGGGAGCAGCTCCCTCTTTCTTCTCTAGAGCCATCTGTATTGATACTAGATCACATTCTCCAGAGAAGTTTCTGCAATAGGACAGTCTTTAGGTATAGTCTTATTTGGACAACACAGTAAGAGGTAGGTGACCTTCCACTAGCTTGAGGATGCTAGGGTCATCATGAACGGGAAGTAGAGTTTTCTTTAGAGCCACTTTGTGCTTGGTACGGAATTTGCTGCCAACTCAACAGACCTGGGTTGCCATGGCTTCAGACTGCTTGTAGTGCATGTTGTGTTCCTTCCATCAGTTCAGTGTTTCTTACTGATCGGTAGATACAGATGAGTACAACCAAACTGAAACATCAAGCTAAACCAAGGACAGGATAATAAAAAAATCTATTTACATTATATATAATATGTGTGTGTAAATATGAATTATCTGGTGATTTGGCCAAGGTGAAATGTAAGTCAGTGCTATTCAGTCTCAGAAAGTAAAGTATTTGCTGCCAGAAGAGTCATATCTAAAAAGGAAAAAGAGTCTTTAACATTTCTTTTAATGATGCTACAGATTACATGTGCTGTATGATTTTTTTTCAGAGGCAGACAAAGTGTACTAGATTAGGTGTCAGGAGACTTGGACCTCAGTTCTGGTTCTGATATTCACTACATCTTTTGCCAAGCCACCTACCCCTTTCCGGACCTGTTTCTTCATCAGTTGGTTAAGAGCACTGAGCTAGAGTGACTCTAGTATTTCTTTGCAGCGCTGAAATTTTCTGTTATTCCAAAAGTAAGTAATATTAATAGGTAAGCTGGTGATATACATGGTTTATTGCCAAAAGTCAGGCAGAGAATCTTTTCTCACAGGATGGCACTAGAACCTGTTGTCTCTTTTCTTTTGCTCCTCCCCCCTCCCCCTCCCCTCCTCCTCCTCACATTCCAAAGCTCTTTCCCATTTCGCCTCTGATAACCCTGCTGTTGGAACTCTTGCCAAAGCACACGTGAAAATCTCTCTCAAATTTTCCCTTTGAAGGCTAATTAGTTGGCCGTGTGGATTATCAAGAGCAGACTGTGGTTTCGTAGCCAAGTCATGAAGATAGCAAGCTCATTGTCAACACGCCTTATTGAAGCAAGTGAAAAAAAGAAAAAAGAAAGAAAATCTGTATGTTCATTGAAAATGAGACCATCTGCAGGTGTTTCCCAGTAAGGAGTTATGTGACACTTCTTATCTGGAAGCATCAAGTGTAGTAACTAACTCTCCCAAAGACAACTGAAGAAACTAGAAAAGCCCAATCAAAAAAGGGACTTCGTATTATCTTTTGGCCATTATTAATGACTGCATTGGTGATTATGTAGCCATATCTAGTAGAATAGAGAAAATACTGCACAGATGTATTCTTATCTATGATTATAACTGCATATACTTCATCATTGGACTTTACTCTGAAGCTCTTCGGGGCAGAGACTGAATGGGTTACATGGGTTACATGTTACTAAAACAGTATTTTGTAGGTAGTAAATGGCATCCAGGTTGTCCTTGAAGGAAAGCAAGCCCTTCAGGTGCACTGGGGCGTGGGGACTTGGTGTCAAAACATGGGAGGAAGGGGGCTGGGGATTTAGCTCAGTGGTTAGGGTGCTTGCCTTGCAAGGACGAGCCCCTGAGTTTGATCCCCACCACCAAAAAAAAAAAAAAAAAAAAAAAAAAAAAAAAAAAAAAAAAAAAAAAAAAAAAAAAAAAAAAAAAAAAAAAAAAAAAAAAAAAAAACATGGGAGGAAGCACTGTGCCTATATTCTGTACATGTACAGATGAGAATACACCCATTGGCACTGCCTAGGACTGAAACCCACATCAGGATCCAAGAAAATAGTGCATTCATATTAAACATATGAAGGGATCTCTATGAGGTGCATGATTTGGATAATTAAAATTGGGATTTATGGCCCTAAGAGCAACAGAAATCAGTCTGAGCTGTGGGTAGTGTTACATCTCTTATAGGCAGCTGCTTGGCACCTCATCTATTATAAAATGTTTGTCAAACTGTTTTGAATAAATAAGGTGAATAGATTAGTATGTATAGAGTTACAGATATGTAGTTAGGGGCAGTTTTGCATTATAAATGCACTTGTTAGGTGCTTACCAACCACTTCTCTTCATGGAGAGATGAGAGGGACTAGGGGTTACATAGAGAAGATCTGGGGTTGGAAAGAAACATCCCATCTCCTAAATGTGGAAAAGGAAAGAAAAAATTCTGACACTTTTCCTTAAAATAAATTGGTCATGTCTTTTTCAATTCAGGGTGTTTGGCATGTACAGTCAAGCACTTTCAAGTAAAAGAATAATTGAGATTTATGGGAAAAGGCAAATGGAGGAATAGATGATAGGAACATAATAATTTAGGTTTCAAAAATATGTGAAAGGTAGGAAAGAAAAGGTGACAACCAGGGGCTGGAGAGAGGTTGAAGACATTTTCAAACACTGGTAGAGTGCTTTGATTGCCTTCAATGTTAGAAATGACTTAGCTTCTAAAATAAGTAATTTGTTGGGTTCTGGAGAGCAGAGGTTGGCACTTTTCTGGGCTCTAGCTGCTTGTAGTCATCTTTTAAATACATTGCAGAATGGCTGGAAAATAGAAAACTACTTTGCAGTTAAGATTGAGGCAAATCTATATCTAAAGTTACTGAAAAATGTTTAGGCAATATTGATGTAAACAGAAAAAGGTTCAGAAAAGGGCAATGGACATGATCTCATTTCTTTCTTTCTTTCTTTCTTTCTTTCTTTCTTTCTTTCTTTCTTTCTTTCTTTCTTCCTTTCTTCCTTTCTTTCTTTTTCTTTTTTCAGTGCTGGAGATCAAACCCAGGACCTCATGCATGCTAAAAAAGCATAGCACTGAGCCACACTCCCAGCCCAGCTACCATTTTAATAAAGTTAGTATGTGCGTAGAAAATGGTCTAGAAGAGAATACAGCATAATACGAGTCTGTTGTAAGGAACTTTCTTTCAACTTTCTTGTGTTGTGATGTGACTTTGTATAGCATTGTGAAATCATATCAGCACCATTTGAAAATCTATTTGGCTGTATTGAAGATCCCTCAGTATTTCAAAGTATTGAAAAATCCAAAACTTCAAAAATAATTTAAAATACTAATGATAATCTATTAAAAAGTTTGTTTTACTTCTTTGTTCCATGCTCATCAACTGAAGATTTTAGAATCTACTCCAAGCAAAGAGTCATTTTGGCAGGGATATGAAGCTACAATTATAAATGTTCAAGTGTGATACATTTTCTAACCTGTGACTGTGTCCTTGATGATATGTTTTTATGCAGAGAAATTTATATTGGACATTTTGCTTTAAACTGAATTTAATTTTTTATCAGTAGCCAGAATGTTTTGAATTTCCCTGTGGTAAGAGTCTGCCGCAGCTTGGAGTTGGTGTGCAGTATTTAATCCACCCAAAGAATTTGGATATTATGCACAAAACCTGCCATGTAGCTTATTGAAAGAGGCTAACAAATTGTTTATTGTTTGCATATTCTTATTTCATTTTTTGTGGAGTGGGAGAAGGGTATATTACGCTAGGTCCGTTGAATTTATATAGATACAGAAATTGATTGAATGTACAACCTCCGGATCTTGGGTTTTTAATCTGCAGTTTTATACAACATATGCAATTGTTTGTGTTTGTGAATTTTTCTGGAGTGAAGTCTTTTCACATTTCTGTGGACAGCAAGGAGTACAAGACCCATAACACATTTAGAATCACTTACCTGGAGGAAGTTTGAGGTCCTCCAAATATTTCCCTCTGTGTTGCAATCTATTGTTCATTAATAAAATATAAGGCATAATAGAAACAAACAAGTGAGTGCACATTAAGCTTCTGTCAAAATTTACCCTGGCTTCCAACCATTGGATGCAAGGCCACTGTGCTAGGGAGGCCAAGTGAAAGCCATGGGCCTTTCTTTGTTTAAATGCGAGCGGGTCCTGCACCTCAAGTCAGCAGCATGACAGACGTGGTGTTGTGCATTGATTCTGTTGGTTTCTATGTTCTTTTTCGGGGGAGGTCAATTTGCTTTCTTGTCTGACTGTCTGTGTCATTGGGCTGCCAGTGGGGAGCACTTGGATACCTCCATATTCCCGAGACACTTTCAGGGTGCTTATGTTAGTGATTAAAAAGACAGAATTATAACCCTATGATTCTGGTATGTAATTTGTTATTTCCATGTACCCTTATCTAAAGCTCATACTATAATGGAGTTTATTCATAAACTACTAAAAAAATCTACCTCAAACCTCACTTGGCAGAGGGGATGGCTTTGGCATAGCTTCATAGGTTTCTACTCCATAGAATTTATATTTATATTCATGCATTTTATTGGGTTATAAACTAATTCAAATATCTCTAAAGACCTTAGTGGACCATAGGATGCCTGATGTGGGGGTAATAGAATCACTTTCTCTCTGTGTGACATATGATGGCAATTTAAATGATCGTCTCTAGACGACCCTAAATTTGTATTTGCCCACTCCGCCCATTGTGCTCACCCCAATATCACAATGTAAGAATTGATGACCACCGCTCAGCAGGCCATCTGACATTTTGAATTTGGGTTAGATCGCTGATCTCCTTTTGCCTCTTCCTATTCATATTCAGAACTACTGTACTTATTTACACCATTAATCAGATACAATCAGGCTTTTGGAAGGCTGAAAAGGGCTATTGGAGACTCCATTACAGTATGAAGTTAAAGGCCATAGATTGTACAGAGGACTACTTTATAGGATGTGGAATGTGCTTTTAGGTAGGAACCAACCACCTATGTTTCTCCAGAGCTCAGAAGAGATGGGTCTGGGAATTCTGGGGTTAGAGGTGGGCATAGAACTTCCAATGATTAGAGATGAGTGCTCCCCCTCAAAAGTTTTCACACGTTAGATCTCAAGGGGAAGAATGTTTCTACTAAGGGAAATGGGAAATGACATTTAGAGTTTCCAAATAATTGTTTTGCCTTAATTTTTCAATTTGTATGTAGTGTTTTGTATAGGCCACATTTAATGTTAACCTTTAGTCCACGTTTCTGAATCCTAAAGAATCACAGCAGTTCTGCAAAAGTCATGAACTTCACCGGAGGAATTTGACGCAAAGACTGGTCCTGTGAAACAGCTTTTTGGTGCTGGTGCTGTGTCTTTGGGTTTGGTCTTATCTTGGACATTGTTTTCATTGCTTACAACATGTGCACTTATGCTTACAGAAGGAATCTTGGAATTTTATATATGAGGATATGTACAAAGATGTACATCATGTACTTGTGCCCTGCGTGGTAAAGGCAGCAGCCTCAAGCTGATTGGTCTGTCCAATGGGCAAACTTTCTCTGAGAATTTTGTGCTGCATGACTGAATCTCCTGGCCATGGGTACTTGGTTTGGTATTTGTCACCTCACCTAGTTGAACCAAGCTTAGTATTTGTCAATTTTGGAGTTAACACTAGATTACAAAAGTGAATGATAGTTTACTAAGTCTTATGAGTGCCCTTGTATTACAGATAATGTTATTTAGACCTATTAATGAGTTTTCTTGAGCCGCCTTTGTTCCTGTGCCATTGCAGAGTATTTGTTGCTTTGGGTGTTTATTTTGCTTAATAAAATACTTATATTTTCCCAATAATATTGTTGATGTAAAGCTGCCACTTGTGGACTTTTTATTAGCCATAATAACTACAAGGGTAATCAAAGAATCTTGTCCTTCTGACAGGGACAGCATTCGGTGTTCTATGGTAGGCTTCTGATTTACATAAACTGATACACTGAGGACAGACAGTTGATGGCAGGGTATAGATTCACCTTGCAGGGCCGGGATGGGCATTCTCCCCTTTGTTAAGTTAAGAAAGGCATTAGCTAATCTAATATCTTCCCATGGGAAATGATGCTTTGGGTTGCTTTACGAGGGCCATAACTACATATCAGAAGGTGATGGGGGTTGCAAGGGCATCTTTTGATTCTGCTAAGAGTAAGGCAGAGTCAGGGTGACTCGAATGGTACTGCTAAAGATCAGTCCAGAAGTTATGACAACTCAGACTGGAAGTAGTGAGTACATGGTTCTCTAGTCATAGCTGCAGTAGAACATTGGTTCTTTGAGTCTGAAGGGTTTCTCATTATACCATTCTACCTAGTATAATAAAGCCCCAATAAGGGCAGAATCCAAAGGGGTAAGATAGTAAAAGATTACTTCTGGTGCTGTGTTCTTTTAAAAAAGAATACGTTTTCTACTGCTTGCATAAATTTCCAATTAACTAAAACTACATGTTCTGTATACAGCTCACCACTGTCTACACATTTTGTCAAATTGCCTTCTTATTGTGGTCATTAAAATCCTCCTCCCCACAGGAAAGAAGAGCAAGACTGTGGCAGTCTTCCCTGAATGTAGATGTGCCACACTGAGTGGTTGGGCATGCATCAGACACAGATTTCGTAGAGATCTTGGTGGCAGATGTCAGTAAGTCTACTGTTGACACTCAGTCTAAAGTGACCCAAGCTGAGAAGTCTCAAGATCTACTGGAAAGTTCAATGAACGTCCTCTGCCGGTCTCCTAGACCAGCGGGAATGTTATTTCTATCCCTATTATTCCCTCCTCTGTGTTAAGAAATGAGGTTCTCATTAGGCTGTGTGAACCATTTCTATTATATGCCAAACAGTATAGTGTCTCCATAGTATGTGCCCCTCTCCCCAGAGTTTCTATAACGTGCTGTTCTGGCTCATGAGGAGTGTGAAAGACTGAAGGTTTAGGCGAGCAGATGACCAGTGACATTTAAGGTGTTAGTATTCATCTGACTGCATTTCAGAACATGTTCTTAAGCTTGTACTGAGAGTCTAGTAATGAATCTTTGTCACAGCTTGCCCAGTTCCACTGGTCCCCAGCTGATGGGAGAAATTGGCTAAGTATATGATGTTTCCGTTCAGCCTGGTTTCGTAGGGGAAAGTTATGTGAACGTGGCACTGGAAACTTCAGAGCTAGGTTCAATTGCTGCTTCACCTACTAGCTGTGTGGGCATATCTGCGTTTGAGCCTCAGTTTTTTCATCTGTAAAGTGTTCAAATAATGGTTGTCGCAAACAACTGTGATGTAGACTGATTAATCAATAAAAGATTTTATATAATGGTACTTCCCTTCGCTTCTAATTTTTCATTTAACAAAATCATTTGATCTGTAATCTGGTTTTGATTACATGACCGTTAAGCTTTTTGCAGCTCTGAGGTTCTGTGAATTAAAATATAAAAAGCTGAGGAAATCACAGGCAATATCAACTTGCTAATATTCCTTATTATGTTTTGCCTATCAGAATATTGTTGAGAAAGTTTCTTAAAAGGCCAAGTGTGAGGAAAATAAGTGAATTTGCCCACTGTATGGTGTGAAATCATTTCATTTTCATTTTTCTGCACTCCCAGGTAGGGAACGAAAAGTAACCAATGTAGGAAGTTCAAATATAACAAAGATAAGTTGCCATTTATTCAAATTTCAACGTCTTTGTAGAACTTTCATTTATCTCAGTTGTCCTCTTTAGCTACTTTCCATAAAACCAATTAAATAGAATGCAGTTCTTCGACTGTGTTGGCTAGGTATGCATCACACACTGAATGCGCTGATCACATGCAACAGAAGCCTGGGAAGTGGGGATTGTTTCTTAAAAAGACAGTCTCAGAGCTCTACAAAGCCCAGACCTGCCTCCACAAGAAGACTGGTCCTTTAACCTCTCTTTTTAGAGAGCACTTCCCACTCCCTCCTTTGCCTCTGATTCCAAGGAAGCACACAAATTGTTTAAACCAATGTGTTCCAAACTCTGCTGTACATCTGCATCACCTGGTGTGTGTGTGTGTGTGTGTGTGTGCGTGCGTGTGTGCGTGTGCATGTTAGTGTGTGTGTATTTTTATGAAGTACAGATCCCCCTACTCAATTGCTCAGGCATTCCTGCGTGGGTAGGATCTGCAAGTTAGCATTTGCAATGGCTTCCCAAGTGATTCTGATGCAACCCATCCATGGACTGGTACTTGGCATCCACTGGCAAACCACAATTTTGCAGATGGGGAAAGTGAAGCCAAAAAAGGCTGAATGGACTTGCTCAAGGCCACATGCTTGTACTTCCACTGAAGATTAATACAATTCTGTTTCTTCTGATTTGATGATGCATGTGGCAGCTGCCAAATAGTCAAACCTTGAGTGTAGAAGAACAACCAAAAGCGCAGCTCTCCAGGAGAGACAATACTAGAGAAAGTTCTGGGATGCGGGTAGGTAGGTGTAGGAGGAAACAAAGTGTTTAACATTTTCTTTTGACATTTTCTGAAAAAATAATTTCCAACTAATTTTCCTCACCCCACTCTGAATTTCATGCCATTGTTATGTAAGATGTTAACATTAAGGGGAACTGAATAACAGGTGTATGAGAAATATGTAACTTCTCTGTAAATATGAAACTATTTCAAAATTTTAAAAAGCTTATTTAAAAACAGTCTAAAGAGTAAACCAAAGCAGTCAGTGAAGCAAAGACATATTGCTAATCAAAGCACTGATTCCCTAACACACTGGGGGGAAATCCTTTAGGGAGATAATTGCTTGATTTGTGTGAAAAGTTACTTAGGAGAAAAAGCCTGTAATATCCCAGAAGATAACTTGGGTAGGTTGAGGAGGGGTGTTTTAATTTCAAGAGATTCAAATGTTTTGATTTTCTTCTTTGATAGCACGTTCTGTTTGTGCAATTTTCACTGAGGTAATTGTTTTAAATGGAAAACATGGATCCCAATGGATTGCTTAATGGAGCAATCAGTAAAGACTGGAATCACTTCATAATGGGTTTGTATATAGTAGGCTAAAGTGGATAAACAGCTTATCTGAAAGATGATTATATTATGTGTAAGAAAATGTGTTTTTAAAGGTAATCTTTTATAAGCCAGGTGCAGTGGGTTTTGCCTGTACTCCCAGCTACTCGGGAGTCTCCTGGGTTTGAGCTCAGGTGTTTGAATAACATAGTGAAATTCTATCTCAAAAAACTAATATTTTGTGAAATTTAGCCATTGACATTGGGCTGGATTGGCCTACCTGCAGAAGATTCTTCCCTCCATGCTACAGGATTTGAGGAGGCTCCAAAGTCTTCATGCTTTATATTCCCCCTTCCACCTTGCTACAACAGTGCTGGAAGCATCCCCATAGCCCATTCTCATCGAATACGCATTAACTCAATACATTATTAACAACAGCTGACATGTATTGAACAAACACAGGCTAGGTGATTTACACGGACTCTCTAAATTCTCACAATAACCACAGGAAACAAGGATTAGTTATCTTTGATTCTCCAGATGAGGAGACTACGGCTCAGACTGGTTAAAGTGTGTCCAAGTTTAGACAGGGAGTATGTAGTAGAATGGATGTTAAATCTGAATTGATTAACCACAGAGCAGGACATTGAGGCTCTTTCTACCTGCCCTAACTCTGAACCATAATGGTAAAATGCCTCCTACTACAGTGAGTCATGCCCCAAGGGCAGATGGCAAATGGTAAAAAAAGGAACATTGTTTGCCAATGGGATTGCAAGAGCCTTGGGCAGCACGATTGGCTGGAGTCACAGACCAGAGAGTCAGTTACAGGTGGCAGTCATCTAGGTCATGGGAAAAGAAGACTTCTCTGAAGAAGAAGTGAGGAGAGGTGAGAACACACATATGTAGGTGGCAGGGGATAGAGAAGGGGTTTGTTGTTAGGTAAATGGAGCCAGGGAGGTGAGAACCTAAATATGAAGAGAATTTGAAGCAATCATCAGATGCTCCTGAGAGGTCAAATGTGATGGAGAACTGATAATAGGTGGTGGGGTCTGATCCAGAGGTGCTTGTTTGTGTCATTTGAAAGCAGGCCAGTAGGACGGGGCATCAGCTCCAGATTTAGAGGATGGAGGAGGTAGGGAGGTCTAAGTAAGGAGAAGGAGCAAGGATGGGGTGTGTTTCCCATCAGGTTGGCAGGGAAAGTAAGCATGGAAGGACAATTGTGCAATTTAAGGGTTTTGGAGGTGAAGAAACTTTGACAGGTGGAGTACCCACTGCTGGGGGAGAAGGATGTGATGCAAGGAGGAGGGTCAAGAATGCAGCACGACCCAGCACAAGGGGCAGAGGTAGGGATCGGAGACGGAATGAGCAGAGGAAGAGGCAGCAGTTTCCCCTCAGGCTGGGAGCCCCCATGCAAGGGTGAGTGCGACGGACCTGTTCCTCTCTCCGAGATCATCCCTTTCCTTCCTGTGCGTGCTCCCTTCTGTCCCTCTGCTTTCCCATGAGACGGAGGGCCTCAGAATTGTCACAGAGGACACCGGGCACTGGGGGCCACCTGAAGGGGGCTCTTGTCAGAGGGCGAAAGTCGAGACACATGTCTCCTTGGCCCCCATCTGGTCTCCATTTCAGGTCAGCAGGCACAACGTCAACAAGGTCCTCTGCTTTTTTCTCTTTTACCAACACCGCAAAATACATTGCCATACTCATCATTAGATTACTTTCTCTAACATCATAATCACAATTGTATACTCACGTGCACATCAGCATTCACTTAGGGTAATCAGTTTTAATGACATTCATTTCAGTTTGCTACATAAATCACATGCTTTATGAGATAATGGAGGAGAAACAAATAATTTTGATCTAAGACAAATGAAAAGTGAATACATATGTTCTTTAAATATATTTTTGTCAGCTTTGGGTTGCCATCTTCAGTACTCAAGGGAAAAGAGTATCTCCAGGCTTCCGGCTTAGAGCTAAAGGAGGCAAAAGTACAGTGCATTTTTATTTATTTTTTGAGGGGAGTGCTAGGGATCAAACTCAGGGGCTTTCGCTTGAGCAGAGTGCATTTTAAATGTCAAGGTCTTAGCTGTGATGTACTATAAACAAATCATAAACACAACTCAGCCTTAGTAGGTTTTGCACAAATGTCAATTGACTAGAAATCAGCGGTTGTGAGTGGCATGTGTGATATCCTCCCAACAAATTAAGGAGGAACGTCTTAACACTGCACCCTCTTTAAAAGAGCTGAATCAAACTGAGCCTGCTATGTTGTCTGTGGAAAATAGAATAGTAATTTCTTTCATCCAACAAACACATAATGGATTCCTACTATGTGCCAGGCAGTATGTAGAGATGAACAAAAGACATTCCTGTTCTTCAACAAATGGTATATTCTAGTTAAGGAAGCACATATATACATGACTTTATGTACTAGATTTTCCTAAGTGCAGGATGAAAGCAATTACAAGGTCACATAGGAGCATTGAGGAGGAAGTATCTGTTGCTTGTGGCATGTGTGTATACAGACCCAATGAGGGAATTGTTCACAGAATTTCACAGTGTGGTGATGGCATTTGAGCTAAATTTGTCTTGGTGAATTGGAACTCCCATGGAGAGAAGATGGACATCTTGCCAGTCTTTCCCCATTATAGACTACTCTCCTCACTTATCAAAGACGTGCGTGCTCTAAAACTCAGTCCAAACTCAGCATGGCATAGGATGCTCTTTAAAATATGGTTCCAGACTCTCTTTGGAACTCTTTTGGTCACATAGGCTATGTCACACGGAACCTTTTTCGGTATTTCTAGAACACAATCTTTGACGATTCCTTTCCCTTGCATGCACTGCGCTCATCATCTGCAAAACTCTTCTCCTCATCTTCAGCTTGGTAAGGCAACTTCTTGTTGACCTAGCGCCCAGAGCAAGAGAGTACACTCTAGCAACAAACCTTGGGGTTCTCTGGAGCTGTGCCCATGTTCCCCATAGTGGAGACACAGGTTGGTGTGTTCAGTGAGCTGTCTTTGGATTGACCTGATGGAGATTGTCTTGCTACCTAGGCCATTTCCGTGGAGAGATGGCTCCTAAACGTGTTCTCACTTCCGTCTGTAAAAATTCTGAGCTCCTTTGTTTACAGCCTCCCAAAACTAACCAGTATGGAGTAACTGAGGTAGAGTGGCACTTTCATCTGGTCTTATCACAGATAGGTACATTACAATTTGCTATTAAGATTGCTCAAGATCAAAGCCTCACGTTTTGTTTCTCTATTCCTCAAAGTTGCTTTCAAGTAATTAAGAGAATACTTAGCCCTCATTACGATAACAAAAAGCTGATACCTTTCAGTGTTGCCCACTAAGCCTTTCCTGAATGAATGCAAAGTTTGGACTGAGGCTTAGTGTCCTGTCCATGTCAGCTTTAATTCCAGGTACTCCATTATGTCTTCCTCAGGGTCTGCCATAGCAGAATTACAGCAAAATACTTTAATTATTATGGAGTTGATATGATGTGCCTAGAAGAAGGCTAAAATGAAACCTTTTGAAGGAATATTATTCCTCATTGTAATAGGTTTTACTGAAATTATGAATTAGTACATGATGGTTTCCACAATTGGATGAATTACATAAACACTAATGTCAACATCAGGCATAATTTAGAAGAGATATGGAGAAGCATTTTCTGTTTTTAAATGTCAAAACCATTTCTCATCCATCAGGTAATAATTTTTCAATTTTCTTTTCACAAATATAGTACATTGTCAGCGCTACTAAAGTCATATTGATTTCACAGCTATGAAACCATGGGAAGCCAAAGAACCTTCATTATAAGATAGAACTTGAAAATATGAATAAGACACTGCCTCCCCAAGAACCACAAGATCAATAGATGTGTGCAGCAGACGGCGCTGAACCATGCATTTACTACATAATCTTGGCTTCACATGAGTGCCAGATGGCAATGAAGTAGGTCTTAAGTGACCACCAAGGGCTCAAATGGTTTGCTTGGTAAAAAAACACGATGCTTTCAATTAAATGTCAAAGACAATTACATGGAAAACACCAGGGACCATCAGAAGTAGGTAAAAAAGATTACATTTCACTAATCTAATGCTCCATTACCAAACTTTCCTTCATTTGCCATTTTGACAAAAACTTACTTATTCCAAAAAAGTATGACATTCTACTTTTATGAAAAGTCACAATAAAGGGCCCTTGCAGTAAATGTTACTTTCCAAAATAAGATGTGGGTGATTTCAGATCATAAAAGTGTGAAATGGCAGTGCATTTCTGGTTTTGATCTCATGGACAACACCTAGAACTCTGTTGAAACTCTTGGACCTCGGCATCATTCCTTTGGTAAAACCAAAATATATTCCAAGAATCACAGGCTTTCACTACAGAATTGGCAAACCCTTCCTTTGCCATTTTCATTGGCTCTGTTTCTCCCTTCTTTCTGGTCCTGCTAGTCACTGATTATTGAGAAATGCCTATTCTGACAACCTCTGGCCGTTGTCTTTGGGCATCGCATAAAAGACTGGGGTCCCACTCACTCCAGTGAGTGTCTCGCCTGCTTAACCAGCTGGCTGCTCTCTAGACTCATTTTAGAAGTGTTAGACTAGACCCAGCACGATCTCTGTTCATAGCTAGACCTGAGAAAACTTGGAAGGAGGCTGTATTTAAGTGGAGCCAGAGGTTTGTCCACCACCCTCAGGAAAACCAGGACGGACCTGCCCAGGTTCAGTCAAGATGAACTTGACAAGAACAAAAAGGGTTTCTTTGGAAATCTTGTGCCCATCTTTTAGAGACTTCCATTTTTCCCTTCTGTCTCTGAGGCCCAGATACCCTAGAAAGCACCTTGTGTAATACAGCCATATTCACAAATTTTTGCAGGGATAATGACATATTCATAGGCATTTTGTGAACAACAGATTCTCTGACAGGTGTGTTTGATAAACTCTCCGTAATGTGCTACACCACCACCACCACCACCACCACCCGCCATGGGAGATGCATAATAGCAACCAGCAGAAAAGATTCAAAACACCCTCAGGCTTATAAATACCACAATCTTTTGACTGTTTTTCATACATTTATTTGATCATGAAGCACCACCTTTTATGGAATAGCTGATAATGTATTGTGAAATTACTATTCCGTGTATAGATTAAGAGAAACTTCCCATAGGATATGCAAGCATTTTGATGCCATTTGGAGTATTTGTGGGTATTAGCACCTTCTGGCAGATTGGTGATTTCCGGTAACTCATCTGTTTTGCAGAAAAGTTAATTTCATTTCACTATAATTGATGGCAAACTGCTCATGAGTCCCTATTTCCACTGAGGGAGGAAATTACTAACTTTGCCTCTGTAAGATGACTCAGTCATTTCTGATTTAAAACTTAATCTCCTTTCGGTAATTAATTACTCATTTGGTATTGCATTTCAACTTAGTCAATTCAAAGTTCAATATCCATATCAGGGCTGTTTGCAACTCAAGAATTTCTCATCCTCACTCCATGCTTCCCCTGTTAACTGAAGTTTTTTTCCCTTGGTAGAAAAAGTACGTCTCTGACCTAAAATATCAAAGAAGTGAGTAACTGGACACTCATTATTCCAAATAAATATAAGGAATAAGAACAGATCTTGGGGGGGGTTGCTGGGGATTGAACTCAGGGCCATGTGCTTGCTAGGCAAGTGCTCTACCACTAAGCTAAATCCTCAACCCCAAGAACAGATCTTTTACAAATTCGCTTTAATATGGGAAGCAGAGAAAAAGTGAATATTTCATAAATATCAGGGATAATGCTATATCATTGCAGGGAAGTTGAGAAGCATCATTTTTAATTATTTTTTATTTTATTGTAGGAATCTTTGATTCAATTTGTCTATAAAGCCAGTGGAAAGCCCTGAATATCTAAAGATGACAGCCTCCTGAACAATAGGTAAGGTAGCTGAATTTTGTAGACAAAGACAAGTTAAATTAATGCTCAGGAATCTGTTATTTATATGATGCCTTGTCTGGCTTCATTATTCTGTAAAATACATGCTATTCGTGTTCATATCTCTTTTATTCTGTTCTGTAGGATTGTTTAAAAACTAAGTTGAGAAGCATGTTATTTTTTTTAAAGAAAAGTGTTGAAATAAATGGGTTTTTTTTAACAGGCCAACTACTACAGCAGGTATTGCACCTATGTCTTATTGCTACCCATCTCTGTAATCCATTAAGAAATCCAAACCTGTCCTCCAGTGGAGAGGAAGCTCCTAAATGATGGTGGTAGGGGAGGGCAAAGTTACCTCCCACAACACCATTAGGGTTCTAGTTTTTCTAAAACATTCTCCCTTTTAATAAATGTACTTTGTCAACTAAAATCTAAGAGAACATAACAAGGCAAAGGAAGACAACCTATCTCTACAAATTCAACAAATTGCATGGATTTTATAGTAGAAATGTGCTTGTACCCACAATCCTATGCAATCATCTGGGGTCCATATGTTTAAAGAAGCAGCATGGTAACTGAGGATCTAGAGAAACTTTAAGTCCCACCTACCCGAGGTGTGCGTCTCACTTGCTTACCCCAATACTGGACAAGGTTCTTCACCATTCATCACAAGCAAAGACTTGAAGCTTATATTTATGAACAATACACATCCCCACCTGGAACAATGTTTAAATGTTCTGGGAGCTCTGAAGCCTGAGCTGGACCCAGTAATTACTGTCAATAAAACCTACTACCATGACTTCCGGATCTGAGCACTGTGGATACTCATCCTAGCTCCATAACTGGCTAGGTCTGTGAACTCAAGCAAGGGACTTTGTCATTTATAAAATGAGGATAATAAGAGTAACTATTGTTATAAAAACATAGTCAGGTAAGGCATGCAAATTCCTTAGCATTTAGGAATATGTGACTACATAAGCTAGTGGATGGCAATAGAGAGTAGCAGTGTGTCCCTCCCAAATCTGTGGAGGTGGATCCTTGATGAACTCCAGAGCCAAGGTTACTTTAGGGTGGTTGAGACTGATACAAACTTGTGTCATTTTGGAGACAGGCCTGAGCCCATTCCTGAGTGAAAAAGCAGCCCCAGGTCAACGCCTTCAAAAGGACATGCAGCCTGAAAGACCAAATGGCCTTGCTTTTACTATCTGTGAAACCTAGATTAATTTTAGATCTGGAATTGATGTACGGGACTGGAATGGGAGCTGAAAACTCTTTAAGTTTGATTGCAAAATTTATCATTGATCTTCCCTTTTCTCCAGAGAATCTCAAGCCTGAATACTTTTGTAAGGCCCAAAGACTGAGAAGGGCTGAAGAGACATTTGCTTCTTCCCTAGAACTCTCATTTGGGGATTCCGATCCCATCATCATTCTCCCCCAACAGCCCCGAAGCTGTGTGTTCATATTCTAGTCCTTGGCCTGTTCCTCCAGGTGTTTGTTATCTTGGCATCAGCCTTGCTCCCATCTGCACCCTGCCTTCTCACAAAAGCTCTGTTCAAACTGACTAAGCCTTTCATCTAACCATGATCCTTCTTCCCCATGCCTCTGACCATCTGCTCTCTGCTGCCCCCGCCTGTTCAAACTGACAGGGACCTCGGAGGATTTCTTCCCTATGGGGAACTGCAGTACTTGAGCAGTCTCCATCGGGAAAATGGTTGGGCGCACTTGTAGTCTGAGACATTGCTGTATTGTCACGCCCCTGTGAACTTGTAATTATGTGGCCACATTGCCAGAATCCCCGGAAAGGCTTCTGAAATGGAGAAAATTCTCCTATTGATCGATGCCTCAGATACTACACTCGGAACAATCCATTTTAGGGTCCAGGGGTGTAGCTCAGTGGCGGAGTGCACAATTAGCATGTATGAAGCCCTGGGCTTAATCCCTAGTACCAAAAAATCCATTTTAACTGTGAAGGGACAAGGAAGGAACAGAGACCACAAAGAGACAAATAGGGTAAGTAATTCCCCAGGGGAAAGGGGTGAGTGAGGTGAGTCAGTGAGGATCAACTTTTAACTTTCCTCCTTTGCACCAGGTCCCTCTGGCCCTAAATTGTTGACTTGTAAGCAAGAATGCTTCCTGCTTCATCCTGTCATTTTATCCCTGGAAATGAAGGACAGGGGAAAGAACAAGGGGCAGCTGTTTAACACCCAGCTCTAGCTGCTTTGCTGAGAACAGAGTGGAAAGAGGAACGCATTCATATTTATTGGGCACCTGCTATCTGCCAGTTTCCAGGAATGTCCACATCACATCCGCATTAGCACTCAGAGGGGGGTTGAAATAACCCAACAAATAGAGCCACAGCCTGCTGGGAGGGAAAGGAAAGAGCCAAAAGTCATGTAGCAAGCTCACTTAGCCATCTTGTTCTCGTCATTATTATCTGGTTTCCAACAGATGCAGAGGCTGAGAATCAGGGTAAACAACTCTCACAAGACCCTGCAGCTGGTTTATGGCAGAACTGAGTTTGGGTTCCCTTCTGTCCATGAGCAGCCCAATACCCTATAGCGGCATGGCATGCAAAGGAGAGGAAAAGGGGGACATCTGGTTTTGCTTGGACATTTCTGTAGGTGGATGGCAGGTGTTAGACCTCAGGTATATGTAATTCCAGAGGAACTCAGTTAAAATGGGAAACACAATGGGATAGAATGTTCCATTCCTCCTTGGAAGTTGCCTATATAGGGAAAAAAGCAAAATAGGAGGAAAGGAGAAAGAGAGAAAGAGAGAAAGAGAGAAAGAAAGAAAGAAAGAAAGAAAGAAAGAAAGAAAGAAAGAAAGGAAAGAAAAGCAAGAAAGAAAAGAAAAGCAAGAAGGAAAGAAAGAAAGGCAGGCAGCTGAAAGGCGTACATTTCTGCAGAGCTCAAAAGATAAAAATGATAGTCTCACTTGGAATTTATCTTAATGAGCAAGACTCAATCAATGGAAAGTGACAGTTTGGATAATTTAAAGTTCAAATTTCCTTCTTCGGCTTCTTTGTGGAAAGGGAGAACCAACTTTTTGATCATATTTTGCTCAGCTGTAATACTCTGCTGCATAAAGAAGATTGAACACCGAATATCACATTAATATGTTATTGGCATCTTTCTTTTTTCATATCCTACATGTTGATTGTAAAACCGTCCAGAGAGACTGATAGCTGTAATATATTACAGTTTCTCAACTTCAAATTAATTTCATAACAGTACAGTAGAGCCAGATATGCTCTGCTCCAAGAAGTACCTCAAAGTAGGTAATATTCTTTTTCTTTGTAACCCTGGTCTGGTTACTTTATTGGATAACCTCTCTAGACTTTACTTCTTTATGCTCCTTTACCTGCTTCAGTAATTACCACTATCCCTGAGGGGTTCAAGCCTGCAGCAGGTAGAGCGATTGCCTCTCCCCATGTGCCCCTGGAGTGAGCTGCACAAAGCACCTCCTGGGCAGGGGAACTGTCTATGAGATGGGGACCACATAACTCCATGATTCCCATTTCAGATTCAGAGCTCCAGGCTGAGTGAGTAGGCCTGTGTAGACGCAGCCTAGGCTAATGATCACATGAAGGAGCAAGTCAAGGTTATGTCCAGGGACGGCAAGGGTGTTAGCTGAATCTGCCTAAAAATGTGCCCTTCCTCCTCTCCCCTAGCCCCAGCTCCTCTTCCTGAAGAAAAGGCGTCAGAGCCTTCTGTTTTCCTTGTCCCTCTCTTGGGGAAAGGGGTTGTGAAGAAGGGACATGGGCACCCTCCTCTCTTCCTTGTGGTTCTTAGGGTCCTTCTAACTGCCACAACCAGACGATCAGAAATGGACCCTACCCTTCCACTCCTTTCCTCTGCAGCCGTGCTGTCCAAAGTGGTAGTCATTAGCCACATGTCACCATTTAAATGTAACTAACTTAAAATGAAATGGGATAAAAACTACTTAAAAGCAAGTTGGATTAAAATCTAGTTCTTCAGCCACACTACTACATTCGAAGTACTTAGTAGCTACACACAGGGAGTGACTATCATATTCAAGAGTGCAGATGAAGAATATCACCATCATTGAAGAAAGTCATCTTTGACAGCTCTGCTCTAGACCCCAAGTGTCTCTGATCTTGCAAGAAAAGCAGAATATTGATTAGTTGCTGGGTGAAGGCAAGACATTTCAGGACAGAATTTGCAAAGACAAGTGTGCATTGTTTTTGTATGAGACAATATTCTATGAAGAGAGAAACTTTAAATCTCTAGTTTTCTACATAGTCTTAATTTTACAGAAATGCCTGGAAATAATCTACAGCACCCTAAAATGATGCCTAATGCAACCATGTGAGGTAAAATTTTTAAAATGAGGTAGGGGAGGCAGGGCACAGCAGTTTCAACGGGCATAAGCATAACAGTCTTTTCCCACATTGAAGTCCAGAAAACTTTTCCTTCAGACAATGTCCTAATTGCTTGATTTATAAAATATGGTTACTATATCTATGAAATTAATAATAATAATCTAATTTTCATATCTCATGTTAATATGTATTTGTTCATTACCAAATATTTTCAGCATCAGCTAGGTATTCTTCTATGCCTTTGGCATATATCAATAAACAAACAGAGATGATAGCCTAGTAAGTAGAGAGAGAAAGCAAACAGTAAACATCATAAAGTAGTAAACATGGAATAGCTGGGAGTGATAAGTTCATGAAAAATAGAGTACAGTAAGGGACGCCTACAGTTGAGGGGGGTAGTATTTGTGCTGGGGCACATAGGGGCATAAGGCATGGTCACCTGGAAACTTCCCCGAGATACAGCCATATTTTATAGGTGTGGAAGGTAATGTTCAGGTTGACCACTATGTATGCACCCATAAATACACACATCACATGTTGTGTTGGTAAGGATGCGCCAAGCTGACCACTTCCTTACAATATTCATGGGACTGTTTTTGTGGAGGGCAATATGATAGTATCTGTCGCCCTCGATGGCAGCACTTTTGCTTTCACACTTCTGGATCTGTCAGGATACACTGGATTATTCTGTAGTAGAAAAAAACTTCAAAATCTTAGTGTCTTATTACAAAAAATTGTTTCTTTCTTTTTCACCTGTTATGTATATATGAATAAGACTAAAAGTCTTATTCACGGAAGCATTATTCATAATAGCCCAGCACTTAAAATTAGGACAATGCCCATCAATATGAATAAATGTTGGATAAATAAAATGTGGTTTATTCACAAAATGGCATATTTCACAGCAGTGAGCATGGGCTGACTATAACCCCTCACAATATGGATGAATCTCATAAACACAATGCTAAGTGAAAGAAGCCAGATGTATACTGTGTATATTAGGCAGAATTCTAAAATGGTCCTGCAAGAGTCCATGACCCTGGGGTACAAATTTTCCCAGTTACTCAACTAAGCACAAATGCAGGTACTGCTGTTAAGGATTTTGCAAATGTAATTAAAGATCCGAATGAGTTACCTGTAGACAAGGAGATTATCCAGTGGGCCTAACGAATCTCATGGGTTCTTTAAAAGCAGAATACTTTCCTGGGCCACTTGCAGAAGAACAAGTCATAGTTGAAGCATGAGGAAGGTTGACATGTGCCAAGTTCTCTGCTGCTGGGTTGAAAGTGAAGGAGGCCTTTAGACAAGGAATGTCGGTGGCCTCTACTTGCTGGAGTGACCCTTGGTTGACAGCCAGCAAAAAAAATTAGGCCTCGGTCCTACAACTGTAAGGAGATGAATTCTGCCACAACCATTGAGCTTGGACGAGGACCTCAAGCTCCAGCTGAAATCATAGTCCTGGCTGACACCTTGATTTGAACCCTGTAAGGCCATGGGAGAAGAATCCAGTTACACTGTGCTTGGAATTTTGACCTACAGAAACTGTGAGAAAATTGATTTGTGTTGTTTTAAGCTGCAGAGTTTGAGGTAATTTGTTACACAGCAATATAAAACCAATACACTATGATTAGATTTATATAAAGTACAGAAGCAGGCAAAACTAATTTATGCGGATATAAATCAGAATGATGGCCACTGTTGGGGATTTATTGGCAAGAAAAGAGAACAAGAGATGCTGTCGAGGGATGGCAGTTTTTTGATATGAAGGCTGCTTACACATAGGTGCTCAATTTGTGAAAATCCATCAATCGTATAGTTATCCTGTGTTCACTTTTCCTATGTATATTACATATATACATGTAATATATGTGTACATGTTCAATAAAATATTCAAAACATACATTTTGCTTTTTAAAATTCCATCTGAAGCTGAACGTGGTGGCACATACCTGTAATCCCAACACCCTGGGAGGCTGAGGCAGAAGGATCACAAGTTTGAGCCCAGTGTGGGCAATTTAAAGCCAAGAAAGAAAAGAAAGAAAGAAAAAACCCACAAGACTACATTCTGTTGGTATATGTGTGTATTCCTATGTGTCCAATAAAGGCTTCCCAACATACAAACAAACTGAAAGTAGTGGTTATTTCAGGAGAAGGGAATGAAACTGTATGATGGCCAATAGGAATTTTTGTATTTTCTACGATCGTAGAATTTTTATAGAGATTTTCAGGCATGAATGACTTGGATAATTAAAGACATGAAGGTAGAAAATAGTAAAGAATATGCATAAATTCAATGACTTATCCTAGCAGAAAAATTCTTGTCTAGAGTAGATGTAAACGTGAACTGATTTGAAGGACACTCAGAACGTCCCGGACATCTCTCTTGCCTGGTTCTACAAGTCTGACAGCTGCCCTTTGTTGGATACTTTATCTTTGTTAGGTTCTGTAAAAGATCCTTTCCATGCATTATCTCTAATTTCTCACAGGAACGTATAAGATAGTTGATCGTATGGTATCATCCCCATTGTACAGAAAGGGAAATTGATCACTAGTAGACTAAGGACTTGCCTAAAACCACACAGCTAGTAAGGAACAGGACTGAGATGCAGGTCCTGGTCTGGCTCCAGAGACTTGCTCTTTCTAGTACAGCTGCCTGCTCCTCCAATGGCCTTATTGATGATTAGGCCTGTAGAAATCATTCATTCATTCATTCATTCATTCATTCATTTTAAACCGAGTTTTGGGAAGGGAATCCTCTGAGTCCCCAACACTTTGGTGAAAACCTCTGTTCCTCAGATTATTTTCTTTGCCTTTATATGTTGCAAGGCACTGCCAGGTGTGGGTGGGAAGTCTGAGACAGTGGGGCTAATATAGAATGGTGGATGCTGTATCTCAGAAAGGCTTCATTTGGACACTTTTCAAAATTACCCATAGTTACCCAGTCTCCTCCTCGGGCCTTAGCCTAGCTTCAAGCTGCAGCCTTTACTATATGAATTTCAGCTCCCTCTCAATATGATTTCCCCCCTGTAGAGACTATATTAATAACCCTGGTGCAAGCCCTATAGACATGGAAAGTGAAATCCAATCCCTACCCAGGAGATTCCAATCCTCAAGACAGAAGGGCCAAGCCAACCACCGAATTGCAAAAGACTTACAATAGAGGCAGCTGACTGGAGCCTGCACTTGCCTTGGAATTCAGTGAATACCTGGGAGTGAGCCTCAGACCTGACCTGAGGCCGCTTTCCAAAAGCACTCAGGTTACCGAGATAAAAGAGCAGCCTTCCGCACTGACCTGGGGCCTTGCAGGACCTGTGGGAAAGGAAGGGCGGGAAAAGGACTTGCTCAGATCATTATATTGCTTTGCCTTTTGCAGAGATCTTTTGTTCGTTTACACCAGGAATAGTCTGTAAATATTCTGAAGAGACACTTTTATCTTGTCATTTCAGTTTTGGGGAGGGCACAATTAAGCCTCCATTTCCTACCCGAGTTTTTGAAATCTGGATACTAGATTATTAATCCTAGTGTTACGATAGAGCACAAAAGAGGTGTGGAATTTTTTATGCTGTACTTATCTTCCTCATTGATGAAATCTATGTCAGCTTTCAAGTTTTTGATGAGATTAATGTTGAATACAGATGATTTTCAGCTGCTAACTTTAAAATGTCTGTTTAGGATGTTGTGGTATGAGCCCTCAATGTGGATAGTACATCGTATCTAGCGATATTTCCTGATTGCAGTCAACAAAGAAAATTGTCTTCCATTCTGGACTTGCAATCATCCTGGCAAATTATTGTCATCCTCTTTGTTGTTGTTAGTTTGCTACTGCCACATCTTAGTGTCTCAGCCAGCATACGATTTGCCCTTGATAAGAGAGCCAGAAGCTGTTCGTTTGGTAATTCATTATCTGGCTCTCTTCCAGAAAACTCTGGAACACTAAATGTCAGTTTCTGTTCTGACTTGCTACCAAACCACTAGCAATATCTAGAACTGTGGAAACTTTTAAGGTGAAATGCAGAACAACTTGTGATTTTTATTTTACTCACTGTGTCTGCCATGGTGCCATTTCTCCCTGAAAAAAGCAATGTATCGATCTGGTCTAAAAACTCAACTATTTGCTCTCTAACTGGGTTGGTGATGTTGACACAGACATCACGCTTGTCAGGCCACACATTGCTATTTGGATGAGAGACCCGACAATGTAATGCTATTGGCACTGCAGACTGAGGGTGGGATTTGTAGCTGGGGACAGCTAAGACACTTTCATACAACCTCACAGAAAATAAATAAATAAAAGAAAGAAAGAAAGAAAGATGGAAAGAAAGAAAGGCAGGACTGAGTGTGCTGTACACAACAAGGAAAGCCAATCCAAACCATTTCTGTCAGCTACAGTTCCTCTTTCTGGGACTGAGACAAAAAGAGGTGGCAGGTTGGATTGTTTAGCTCTTCCGGGCACTCTCCCCATGTTTGCTGGGCAGCCTTCTCTGATCACTCCAGGCCACTGTGGACCGTCCTCTGAGTGTCACCGCAGTGGAGCTAGGGCCACAGATTAGTCAGTTATTCACAGACCTCAGGGGCTTTCTAGTTAGCTGCATTTCTTTTGCCTCTATGGTGAGTTCTCTGAGGATGTGATCTAGTCTCTTTTGAAGATACTGGGGTACCCAACAGAAAATTGTTAGAGGAAAGAAAACAGTATTTTTAGTCATAAACTGACAAGTTAGGAGAAAACTAACATCCTGAGAACCCATTCTGTGTCAGACCCTTTGTGGGATGCCTTGGGCATTACCTGGTGTTGACAGATGTGTTTGGCGGAATTAAAGGAGTGGTCAGCAGTGGTAACTCCATGCAAGATGTGTGCTCTTAGCTAAATTCCTCCAGGGCTCAAAGATTCCATTTTTTCATATATAAAGTGAGGACAATAATAGTTGCCTTACAGGATTATTGTAAAATCCAATCAGTGCCTGTGAAAGTATCTGCTAAACTGTGGAGCCCCAAACCAAATATTATTGTTATTGGATAGTCTGAGGAATTTTGCAAAACAAAGAAACCAAGGTCTTAGATTTCCAGAAGGTTATTGCTGAGTAGAGTGGACAAAGTTGCTTGTGACACCTCCTAAAATAACAATGTTAAATAATGTGGGTAGCAGCCCAAGGTTGTGTATGTATTGAGTTGTCCAGTCAGCAATGTCTCTGTCTCTGTTTCTCTCCCTCTTCCTCTCCTCTTTCTTTTCGTGGAACTGGGGATTGAACACAGGGCCCTCACACTGAGCTACATCCCTAACCTTTTTGTAATTTTTTTTTTCATTTTGAGACAGAGTCTCACTAAATCACTAAATTACCCAGGCTGGGTTAGTGATCCTCCTGCCTCAACCTCCCAGAGGGCTTGGATTATAGGCATGTGCCATCATCCCTGGCGACTGCTTCTCTCTTTACTAAAATTCAGCCTCTGAGTCCTGTATTTCTTTCAGTACTTTCAGGGTGTGCACCAAGAACATGCTCATGCACTGCATAACAATGCCACACATATGCATACACATACACATGCGCACACACACCATTATTGCTCTCTGTCCAGTTTGCTTGTCTCAGATGAGGACTACGTAATTTTCTTGATAACTCCATTTTGGGACACGATGTCTCGCATGCTGCAGCTCATGCCATGGAGCTGGGTGAGGATCATAGGGACAACAATTATTATAGGTTGTAGATTTAGAGAGACCAGAGGTTAAGTCCCAGATTTATTAATTCTTAGCTTTACAGCTGTAACTCTGAATTTACTTTCATTTGGAAAGTAAGTACAATAGAAATATCTCATTGGGTTGCTAGAAATGTTCACTGAGATGGTGCATGTAGTGTTTAATAAAGTATCTGACACATAATGGATATTCAATATTGGAGTAGTTATTGGAATTATTTGCTAAATATTCTGGGGTCAAATTACAGGAGCTATCACTGTGGCCAGCCATCCTTGATCACTGTGCACATCATCGGAGTTGGCGTCCTTGACAACATGTTGACCCCCTTCCCTCATCTGCCCCTGGGTGTATTTCTAACCCTTTCAGTGGCCTTTTGTCTCTTCTCATCATGAGTCAAAATATCATCTTCTGCATCAACTAAGTCTTCCATAAGATGATGCCCATTAAGACAACTTTCTTCAGTGTAGAAGATGAATGTTCAAAGTGCCTTTTTCCAAGTTCATTTCCCTTCATTGGTCTAATGTCATAGCTTTCTGCATTTTAATGCCATTTAGTGAAATGCAGATTTTGAAAATGTGTATAAAAAAGCAAGTCCAAGTCCTTCTCCAGGTTTTTTTTTTTTTTTTTTAAATAAAGACCGGTTAAGAGATGTAGTAGCCTCTAGTCTGGCTCTTACTAAAAATGAATATTCTCTTGGTCTGTTACATATATGGTTTCTCTAATTTCTCTTTTCCTGGCTTATGCTTATAAGATACTCCATTTCAAGCCCAACAGAGTGCTAAAGAAATCCTTTTCTTAGGAGCAACCTTGAGGCATGCTTCTTCCATGCTGACCTGAGGTATCATTTTCAGCTCTTCTATTTTCTTGTACAAAACTAGAACTCCAATGGAGATGAGTGAGGTGATAGGTGATGGGTGAGTTTGTCTCTTGCTAAGATCCCAGAGTAAGAAACAAGCAGGGGACCCTGGCCAGGCAAGGCCAGTCTTGTTTTTAGTATTGCCATTATTAAAACCTACTTAGGGCTTTGTGTCAGGGGGAGGTCATTTCTAAACACTATTTTTTTTTCCAGCCTTTCAATTTTGACTTTACCATTCAAGTCAGTAGAGACCCAAAAAGCTTATTTTCAAGTTTCTGCTTTACTCATGTGATCTGAGAAAGCTTGCTCTTCACTTACACTCTCACTCTGCTTTTTGATTCAGCTGCTAGCTGGTGGGTGATCTTAGGGTGTCTTTTTGCTGACACAACAGCCAGAGAGAGCCCGGTGTCCCTTCCTACCTCCTCTTATTAGCTAGCATAGTTTGGATCTCAGAAAGTTCCTACTGGGAGGGGCCTTTAGGGTCATCTGACACAACCCCTTATTTTACCAAGGTCTGCAGTTCAATCCCAGAAATGTCAAGTGATTCACCCACGGTTACACAGTGAGCTAGAGGCGAAACTGGGATTCAAACACTGTTTTCCTGGCATTGGGCCTGCTGCTCTTTCCACTCTGCCACTGTGAAAGTAGCCAGCCCAGGGCTCTGCTGATGGATGGACTTGGCCAGCTCTGGCTCACGCAGGATGACTGTTGAGACTGACCTTGTTTTTAAATCCCAACTGCTATGGTTTGACCAGCTGCTCAAATCAAAACCCCTCCAGCCAAATCAACCATTAACTTTTGAAGTGAATGAAAATTAAAATTAGTGTCAAAAGTTTAGAGTAGGGTTGGCCTGTAAGCATTCCTCTTCTCCTACCTATAAAAAACTCTCTTTTAGTCTCCACCACAACTCCCCAGGCATATCCCCCACTGCCCTGTTTTCTGTGTTTCTTAGTATCCCACAGAAGGGTTACTAAGGGCATTAGGGTTAAGCATTGCCTTCTTCCTCTCTTTGTTATTGATGTTTCTGGGAGGGGTTATGTATATTTGGCCTACTCCTTAATATGACTGAGTGGATTAGAAGCTTTCCCCCTCCAAGGGACACCAGCCAGGGGAGCACTGGAGAGTACTGAGGGAGGGTGAGAAAAGACAGAAGATAAAGACGTAGAATGGGGGATCTGGGTGAGGTAGGAATAGGGCGTGGCCTGACCTGGCTGGGAAGACTGACGTGACCTTGGGGAGTGGCCTTGACTGACATCAGCCTGGGGTGCGAAATTCCAATTGCCCCTCTTCTCACAGGCTCAGGAAACTCTCACCAGAACAGAATCCAGATAAATATAAATGGCACCACGAGCTCGGCCCTTCTCTCTCTTTCTCCCTTGCGCACTTGCCCTCTTGCCCCCTCGAACCCCTTAGCCACCCCCCCCGCCCGCTCCCTAACCCAAGCTCTGTCTTTAGCTCCCCAGCCTCCCGGGCCTATTCAAATCCCTAACCGCAGCAGCGGCGGCTATTTTATTCACCTGGCCAAACCAGTCTCCCTTTTGTTACTTAAATAAACCTCCTTAATGCCCTAATATTCGGTCCTGCAATTCATTGCCAATGAATAAAGAACCTGGAAATATACTTTCTGAATTCCCCTTTCCCTCCTACAACATGGGGATGCAGCTCAGTGGTAGAGTGCTTGTTTAGCATTGTGAGGCCCCGAGTTCCATCCCCAGCACGGTTAAAAAAAAAAAAAAAAAGAGCGAGGTGCAGTAGCACGTGCCTATATTCCCAGCATTCTGGGTGATGGAGGCAGGAGCACTGCAGGTTTGTGCCCAGCCTGGGCAACTTAGTGATCTAGGAAGACCGTGTCTCAAAATGAGAAATAAAAAAGGGCTGGGGATATAGCTCAGATTGAAGGCCTTGGGTTCAACCCTCAGTACTGCGAACAAACAAACAAAAACAACAACAAAACATGGATGTGAACAAAGCCATCATTAAACTTGTGTATGGTGCTACTGTGGACAATAAAACAAAGACACCAAATCAAAGATACTCAGAGTCAAAAGGGAAGAGTAATGAATACTGAACTGAAGGTCTAGTTTTCCAGGAACTTGGAGTGTTCTTAGTAGATTATTTTAGATAACCCACATGAGAATGCGGTGAGGTAGCTGCCTTTAGCCCCTTTTTCATGGATAAGGGAACTGAGGCTCTGAGAGTGCTCACAGAGCTCTGACTAAACTCCAGTGCAATATGCTTTCCAAATATTTGCACTTGCCTGTAATCCTAACACTCTGGGATGCTTTAGCAGGAAGATCACACGTTCAAGCCCAGCCTAGGAAACCTAGAGAGTTAACGAGACTCTGTCTCCAAATAAAATACTAAAAAAAGGGGTTGGGAATTTAGCTCAGTGGTAGAGCGCTTGCATCACAACACAGCAAGCACAAGGCCCTGAGTTGGATCCTGGACACCAGAAACAAAAACAAACAAACAAACAAAAAACCCCAAAACAAAAACAAACACAAAAAATACTCGAGTATGGTTTCAAGATGCATCCATTTACCTAGAAATATCTTGAGCATTGTGGGAAAGGGAAGAAAGTGTTCAAATGGGAAGGGGAACAAGGGAGGGGGAGGGGAAAAGGAATGGAGGGACAAGAGAAATAAGGAATAGAAGGAAAAAATGGAAACAAATCTTTTGTAAATAATGAGGGAGGAGAGGCTGAAGGGAGGGGAGGGGAATGGAAAAGAAGCAGCAGCAATATATATCATGTACAGGTACAAATCCCCTATGATGAATGTTATCACTATGTATACCTAAAGTGTAACATTAAAATAAAATTTAAAAAAAAGAAAAAATTACTAAAAAAGGGCCTGGGGATATAACTCATTATAAAGGCCCAGGGCTCAATCACCAGCAATGAAGGGAAAAGAAAGGGCCAATTTGAGATTGGCTTCCTCTCTAATATACCCTATACACTGAAACCTGCTTTTTTGGTGGTGGTAACTGGTCAGGCTATTTTCTGAGTGAAAATTGAGGTCCAAAGAAGTGAGGGGACTATGTCCCAGGAGTAGAGTCTGACCTGGTGCCTATGGCTGCCAGATCTTGGCTTACTCTAGCTTTAAAAGCCCTGCAGGAACCAACATATCCATTCTCTCTCTGTGAGAAGTGGGAATTTCACTGTGAGTGAAATGATCGTGAGCTTTCTCATCGGGAGAGGAACAGTCATTGGTCTGTTTGTTCAGAGTGCTGGGTCTACCTTGAACCCCATGCCAGGGCTTATCTTACCATCACAGCACACATTCTTTTAGCATACACAGCTCCCCAGCATTATCTTCCTCTTTCAATTCCTTAAGCCCCAGGTTTTGTAAGGCTAGGTAAATAAAACTCACTGTTTTGTCTGGGGGGAGGATAGATGACTGTTGAGAATGATGTGTGTGACACACCCAACCTGTTTATAACATTAAAGTTTGAATTTCCGAATAGCGTTTCATTCAGCTCGGAAAGACACATACAAACAGAAATGAATTGACTCAATAGTTTGCATGCTTTCAATCTTTGTGACAAAAATTGCCTATTATTGAGAGTATGAACATTTTCAAAGAATTAGAGACAGCTGGAAGACAGAATTGAACAGAATGCTCAGGATGAGAGGAAAGCATAGTAGTGTTCTGTGCTCTATATAGAGTGCCACACTTTTTTATGATTAGGTTTCCATTATTTCTGTTCTAATTTGAACAGAGGACCCCGCTGTCACCCTTGTGATATAGGCCCAGAACAATTCCAGCTGCTGCCGGCCCGCTGGGTGGGACCTGGTGACAGAGCGCAGAATGCAAGGAGGATGAGGCCTCAGGCTTTCTCTCTGGGATAAGCCCCAGAGTCAGCAGCACTCTGGCCCTTGAGGAAGACAGGTAATTGTAACAGTAGCAAGGACAGATCAGGAAAGTACTCTCTGAATCACAACAGCAAATTTACTGTCCTACAAATAAGCGAAATGAGCCAATGAGCAAGTAAGTGACTTCTTATAGATGGGGTCTTGGTGTCAGCGTCAACACGTGAACCCAGGTCTGTGGATTCCCAGGCCTGTGCCCTTGCAACTACCTCCTGCTGGAGTCTCAGACTCCAGCAAGAATATGCATGCCCTAGAAGCAACTGCTCAGTATGCAAGCTAAGCTGACCTTTATGCTCTCGGAATCATCAACCTTTTGTTGGAAACCACGGAAGTATGGTTCTGGGAAAATAATGAAAATCATACCACATTGTAGAAACAACCAGAAGCCTTGCTCAGACTGCAGAGTCCTTCCTACTTTCCAAGTACGGAACCCACATATGCATACACACCACAACTCAGGCTGGTCTTAGAAATAAGTACAGGGAAAACCAAAGTCCTGACAATTCAGCCTGTTCTCTTCTTTTGCCTCCTATCTGCAATCTCTCCCCTCAAAAGCCAAATTCTGGAGCATCTAGGCCTTTGTCACTCAGTTCCTGAGAGGAACTGGGTCCTGGGAGCAGGAGCAGGGACAGTGCAGAACTGCAAGAGGCCTTCTGAACATCCACCCAGTGTCCAGGCCTGGCCTCAGGGGAACGTGGCTCCCGGGACACACATAGGAAGAATGTCTTGCGTCTCACCAGGGATCCTCTGATCCCTGATTCCTGTGCTGAAACTTGTGTAACACCCTGACTCCCCACCCCCCCCAACAAAAAATGTTTTTCTTCAAGTTCCAGGAGCTCTGACATATGAATTCCACCGAAAGAGTTTCATCTCTTTGTTCCTCAAACATGAGGGGGCGGAGGAAGAGCTTGTAAATGCAAAGTAATCCATTGAGATTTTGCATATATTCCCACTAGAGTTTTAGGGATAGATTAGATCTTAGATACTGAACTTTACAGCTCTGCCCTGTCCCTCCCTTGGCTCCACAGCTATCAACATGACTGGCCTTCCCTCTGAAAGTCAGACTGGGCATGTGTGTATGCGTGTGTATGTGTACACGCACCTGGGCACAGGTTCCTGTTCATAATTTAAATGAGTAAATCCTGGTTTTCCTTGTACTGTTCACTACCTTCCCCTGCCTTCCACCCAAGGCACTTCCCATGTTCTAATCCCACTACTCCCTCTTACACTAAAAATTCCAGAGTTAGTTGCTGAGGGCTTCAAGAAGTGAACCACGGGTTCACAAGTATTTCCCTAGTGATCCACTGAATGCCATTAAAATGTAACATAGGGGGACCTTTCTATGGCACTATGAAGAGAGCCACCTACTGGGCAGGCTAAAGACATTACCGGTGGCCAAGAAGTGTGGTGGTGGGGGGGGGTACAGCCAAGCTTCTGGTCCTCCCTTTGTTTGCCACTCTTTGGCTCACCTGCTCAGCTGCCCTGGGGTCAGCAGGTCTTGCCCCTCAAGCCCAGAGACACCAGGTGAGTCCTTGGAGAAGCCCAGAGGTCTACCTTGTATGTTGCTGCATCTGGTCCTTAGCACAACGTCACTAGTTAACCAGAGTATTCCTGGAGCCTCAGCACAGGCAGCGCCTGGTGTCTGAAAGGCAGGGTTCCTGGGAAGTCCAATATCTGTTATGTCTACAAAGAGTCCCTCTCTGACCCGAGTAGGTTTGGGGGCACATGGAAATCCAGCTAGGGCTGGGGATCCCAGGGAGCAAACAGGGCGGGGCACAGCTTACACAGTGGCCTGAGAAGGGTTAGGGTCAGTGGGCACACCCAAGCCTAGAGCAGCAAGTAAACACAGCCTCACATCTGGAGTTGCCCAAAGGTTTCCACATTCCAGCTTCACAGTAACCCAGTCGGTCCAATTTTACAGAAAAGGAAACTGAGACTCCGGGAGGGGCAAGTGACTACTAAAGGGTTGCTTAGCAAGGAAGTGACATATTGCCCAGGACTCCTGACGGGTGCTGGGCTTGCTACTTCAAAGGACAGAGAGACCAGGAAAGGGATGGAGCAGAGCATGGGGAGGGAGATAATTGGGAGAGCCTGTTTCTGGAGCCCCCTCCCACCCAGGACTATCTCACTGTGTCACTGCACTACTCTGAAACACTGCTGCCACCCTGTGCCCCTTCTGCAGCAGCAGAGGGGCTGGAGAGAGTGCGTACTCAGTCAGGAAAACACCAGAGTCCTGATATACTGCAAGCTTCCCTGACTAATCACATGAGGACAGTCTGAGTCCTAAATTTCCAGGGTCCTTGTCCAGAAAGGACATCCATTCTTTCCTCGTTAACCCCTGGATGCCTGGTCTTGTAGCAGAGAAAGCCTTTTGGACAACAGGGCTTGAGGACGCCTATGCCTATTTATTAAAAAGAGGTGGTGTTCTTATCAAGAAATTGGTGGATAGTGCCTGGTTTTCTGGGGGGGGGAACCCTAGGGCTCTGCTGTGTGACCTTGGGCACATCTCTGGTCCTCTCTGGGCCTCAGTTTCCTCGTGTGTCACATCATCCAGGAATAGATGGTTTCACTCCGGTGCCGTGTTTAGTTACATATGGTATCCGTTCATTCAATAAACCCTTGAGAAGAAGTCTTCCCGCAGGACCCGGCTTGGCGCAGCAGATTCAGAGAGGAGAGAGGAGAGAGAATGAGTCTTTGCTTTGAGCACGCTCAGATTCCCCGCCTGTACTGTTTTTTGGGCATGCTTCCTTTTTCATGCTGACTTACCTTTTCAGAAATGCCCCCGCTTCCGTTGGAGAATGGAAATTGGCAGAGAGAGAGGGAAAAGGTCCAATTTGCGCCTCTGCTATTTTAGGGGAGGCTGAGATTACGAGCCAAAGTGAAGTGATGCGCTCGCTGGAGTGACCTCTGTTCTCCAAGACAGGAGCAAACCCAGGTCCTCTGCTCGTGAAGTGGCTCGGGCTCTTGGGCGTGAGGCATTATTATATAAATTCAAGCGTGCTCCTGCTCCTTAGTACCCTGAGTTGCCTGAAGGGGGGAATGGCACTGCCTGCGTGTGCAGCCAGGGCGCTCGGGCCGCCGCTGCAACCGGAGCAAGGAGCGCCCGCCCGCACCACCTGTCCCCGCCGGCATTCCAGAGTAGAGGCTGAATTGGCAGCGGGCCGGCCCGGGTCAGTCGCCGCCTCAGTCCGCGCGGGCCCTCCTAGGGGTGTGTCTCACGGATTCAACTCCCGGCCGCTCCTGGACGAGCCCCTAAAGGCGTCTTCCTCCCTGGCGGGAGCCTTGCGCGCCCCGCTCTTCGCGCTGCTGCCCCGAGGCCGCCGCAGGCGGATGCACGACCTCAGGCGACGCTGGGACCTGGGCTCCCTCTGCCGGGCCCTGCTCACTCGGGGCCTGGCCGCCCTGGGCCACTCGCTGAAGCACGTGCTCAGTGCGATCTTCTCCAAGATCTTCGGCCCCCTGGCCAGGTACGTTCTAGAAAGCGCCGCTCGCGCTCTTGCGCCAGGGCGCGCGGGGGCCGTGTGGGGAGGGAAAGCGGCCGCGAGCGGAGGGAAGGGCGCAAAGTTCCAGCCAGCCGGCCGTGGCCGGTCTCGGGGGCTGAGCCCACGCGGCGCGGAGAGCAAGTGACCACGCCGTGGGTCCCTCCCCGCCCGGCCGTTCCGCAGGCGCCCGCAGCGCAGCCACTCATCTCGCAGGTCTGGCTGCCGGCGGGCTCCCTCCCACATAGGAACTCCGAAGCCCGGTCCCGAGCTCACTCGAAGCGACCACCCGGGTGGGCAACTGCGTGCGCGCGGGAGCTGGGCTTCGGGACGCGTGAGGAGAGAGCCCGGGAGCGGGCCGGCAGCGGCGCGCGCCGAGGGGGCTGCGGTCGGAAGGGCCGGGAAGAGTCCAGGGGGCGAGGCACGAGGGGAGCCGTGGAGAGTGGAGCTGGAAGCACAGGGGCCCGGCTGGGGGGTACGAGCTGGGGAGTCGGGCGGCGGGGACTGGAGGGGTCACGCGCGTAGAAAAGCCCACGAAGGGGTTCCTCCGGAGGGCTTCGGCGGAGGGAGGGGGCAGGCGGCCAGCGGGGAAGAGTCGGGATGGGGGGGCGGTGTGAGGCAGAAGCCACGGCGCTGAGCCTGCCGGGAAGGAAGGAAGCGGGGAAGGGCGCCGCGGCCGCCGCCACCACCGCCGCCGCCGCCGCGGTGGAGTACTCGGTGCGGAGGGGAGGGGAGAGGGGCGCGACGGCGCCGCCGGGGGAAGGGGGCGGTGCGGGCGCGCGGCTAGCGCGGGCCGAGCTGCGGGATTGACGTAACGAGCTTGGGTTTCCCCCAGCGTCGGGAACATGGATGAGAAATCCAACAAGCTGCTGCTGGCTTTGGTGATGTTCTTCCTATTTGCCGTGATCGTCCTCCAATACGTGTGCCCCGGCACAGAATGCCAGCTCCTCCGTCTGCAGGCGTTCAGCTCCCCGCTGCCGGACCCGTACCGCTCGGAGGATGAGAGCTCCGCCAGGTTCGTGCCCCGCTACAATTTCAGCCGCGGCGACCTTTTGCGCAAGGTAGACTTCGACATCAAGGGCGATGACCTGATTGTGTTCCTGCACATCCAGAAGACCGGGGGCACCACTTTCGGTCGCCACCTGGTGCGCAACATCCAGCTGGAGCAGCCGTGCGAGTGCCGTGTGGGTCAGAAGAAATGCACTTGCCACCGGCCGGGTAAGCGGGAGACTTGGCTCTTCTCCAGGTTCTCCACCGGCTGGAGCTGCGGGCTGCACGCCGACTGGACCGAGCTCACCAGCTGCGTGCCCGCAGTGGTGGACGGCAAGCGCGACGCCAGACTGAGACCGTCCAGGTGAGTGTTCTTCCGCGGCCGAACAGGCCCGAAACGCCGAACCGACCTAGGCTTGGGCGGGCCGGGGCGAGAAGGCGCTGCCGCCCGCTACTGGGCGCTCAGCGCGCAACTTGGCGCTCGGGCCGTCGCTCCCCGAAGGGGCAGGAGTTAGGTACCCTGGTGCCCACCTTTCCGGCGCTGCGGCAGCCTCGGAAAGTCTTTCTGCTCTGTCCCAGGACGGCCCATCGGTCTACGGGAAGGTTGGCCGGCTTGGTGGTTGGGAATCTGCGGGTTAAGTGGCCCGGCCCCCGCCGCCGCCGCCGCCGCCTGGACCCGGCACCACGCTCAGATAGCGCTGGGAAACTGCGCTCTGCATGCAGCGTCCCAAGGTCCCTCGTCGTTTTTCTCTCCTCTCCTCCGCACCTCCATTCCGAATCCTCCTTTCCACGCTGTTTTCCTCCTTTTTGCGCGCGCGTTCTCGTCTCCTTTTTTTTTTCTTTGGCGAAAAAATTCTCTCCGTCTTGTGTTCCAGATCTTGTCTGCTCCTGGTTCTTCGCTCTTTTCTTCTCCTTCTGTTTTTCTCTCTGTCTCTGTGTGTGTCTCTCCTCTCTCTGTACCCCCTCCCGCCCCGCTCCTTCTCACCCTTTCTGTTTTTCTCCTCCAGCCCACCTTTTACTGCCTCCCTCTCCGTTTGCCCAGCTCTCCCAGGGAGAATGGTTGTTCCCTGCCCCTGTTTGGACACCTGGGCAGAGCTCTTAGTTCCCAGCTCTCATCCCTCAGGACTGGCAGCTGCCAAGGCATCGGCAGCGTTTTGCAGTGCAGGGGGCACCCCACGGGCCCAGGAGTGTGCTGGGACTCTGCCCTGGACCCCATGTGGAGTTCAGGCATGAGAAATCTCTCCTGATGTACAAAAATGCCCGAGCCTCAACCCTGGGTGCCCTCAGCCCAATGTCTGGGAGCCTGAGGATGATGCGGAAAAAGATGATTTGTGAACAGTCAATGGCCAGAAGCGAGGTCTCTTCTTTCCTCCTGTGCAATATCCAGTTCCTGGAGGTCATAGAATGCTGTAAAGGGAACCAGTGCAGTTCTTTTGGGGGGAAGTTGTTCCAATCAAGTCTAGTGCTTCACAGATTTCCCTAAAACAAACCTAGGCTGGATCAGGGAGTCTAGGAAGTGAACAAAGTGTGTTTGGTTGCCAGGGAGCCTTTGAACGGGTGTCTTGGAGTGGGCAAGGACATGCCCGGCTCCCGTTCAGGTGACAGAGGCCTTCAAGGCTGCTGCTGCCCTACCTGCTTACCTGGACTCCTTTTGCCCTCCCTCTATGGGAGGCATTCAGCGTCCAGGACAAGGAGCTGTTTTGCAGATGGCTTTAGGATGCAAGTCATCTAGCCACAGCAGAAGGCGCCCTCTCACTTTCTGGTCATTATTAAGATTTAGAGGGAACCTCATCCCCTACCTCCCCTCCTCACTTTCTCTTCTCTCCATTTCCTTTCTCAAATGCCAGAATTCTGGCAAACTCTTTTGAACTTCCGTTTCCTTTCTCGACTAACAGATTTGCTTTTCCATCCCAAGAGAACCTTGGCCCCAGGAAGGTGGCCATCTCAGTCCATTGCAAGAATTGTATAAGTCATTGTCACAAGGTTCTGTTGTTGGCACTCTGGGAGGCTGAAGCAGAAGGATTGCAATTTCAAGCCGACCTTGGGCAAATTAGTGACTTAGCAAGATCATACATTAAAGAAAATAAATAGAAAAGGGCTGGGGATATAACTCAGTGAGAAGGCTCTAGGTTTAATCCCCAGTACTGCCAAAAAAAAAAAAATTCTGATGTTTAAGAAGGTCTCGGGCGGGGGATTTAGCTCAGTGGTAAGAGTGCTTGCCTTGCAAACACAAGGCCCTGAGTTCGATCCCCAGTGCCAAAAAAAAAAAAAAAAGGTCTCAAACAATTTATCAATATCAAAAATAATTTGTCATGCTGACAGAATTTGTAGGTAAGCTGAGGGATAATGCAACTGAAAAAAAAGATCTCTAGGAAAAAAATTGAGTGCCATAGCAATGACTGTGGCAGAAAAGTAAAAGCAAGGTCCTGGTGCCTTAGAAGACACAGACTTGTCTGGAGTTTCACAGGGCACATATGCCTTTAGTAATTTGAACATGTAGGTCAGGAAGTGACATCTATAAACACACATTATTAGTGTAGTCCGAGTTACCTATTTGGTTGATCCTTTGGCAGACTCCTTCAGACATTCTCTGTAAGATAACCAGGACCCCTCAAAGCCTCTTGGATATCCAACGTTAAAGGAAAATTATTTGTAATGAACTAGAATTTTTTTGGTGTTGAAAGGGTGATACTACAGTGCCATCTAGTCTAATTGAAGAAGAACCACGTTTTCAAAAGTCAATTACTAGATTTTATGGTATTTGCAAAAATGAAATAAAATTTGCCACGCATTGCTACTTCAAGGGTACCTTTTTATTTCATTTGGTCCTGCCTATCTCCAGAAAGAATTCATCTTGAAGAATAGTGACAGCCTGAGGGTTCCAGAATTTCCCAGGATGTTGACAGATCCTTGCTTGCAGCTCTGATAATCTGTAAGAACTAAGAGATGCGTTGTGGGAGGGTGATGGTGTCTGTGAGTGCGCACATGTGTAGGATAAGTGAAAATGTAGCAGCCAAGGATCTGCACTGGCAGTGACTCACGAGGGTAATGAACTTGTCTTGGGGAGATAAGAGTCCTCCTGGGAGTTCCCATGTAAGGCAGCCTCTGCATACCACCTCTGCATACCAGCTGGTGGTCTCCGGGCTCCGTGGAAGGCGGGAAACTGAAGCCCTGGCTGGCCGGCTGGGGAGTTCAGACACCTGCAACTTAGTTCTATGCCAGCACTGAATCTGCTGTGACCTTGGATCACAGCCTGTGTGGAGAGTATATTTCAGATGTGTTTTTGTGTTGCTATCTTGGTGTTTCTCTGTAAATTTGCGTTATCTTTTGGAGAGGGACAGAGTGGACAAAAATATTCCCATGAGAAGAAAGCCCCAAAAGGTTGAAAGACTTCCTCAAGGTTATTGAACTCTTAAGTGGCACAACAGGAATCTCACCCTAGTGCTGTCTGACTTCACAACCCTTGCTCTGTTGACTGCGTCTTGATGAAGGAGGGCTTTTACAAAAACGTGATTCGGTGTTTCCGATTACTAATTACCGTGGGTGAACACCCAGTATGTGTTAGCTGTTGTTGTTACTGCCTGGATCGTCACTGTCACCAGTAATTTTACACATTGGTTTTGGATACGTGATTGAGCCAGGGTTGCCACACCCATTGGGAGAACAGAATTTGAAATCCCTGATGCTTTGTGCTCACCAGGAGCAGGTCTTGGGGCTGGACCGCGTAGGGGCCTCTCCTTGCCTTGTTGGAAATCCCTGCCAAGCTGAGCAGGATGGGAGGGGGCTTGGGGCCTGGTTGGTGGGTATCAGTAGGGACAACACGGGCCACCTCCTGACCCACAGCCATTCATTCACTTTAATGGAAGCCATGAGAGGCTATCTTGGCTGCAAGCCAAGAACCTGCATCCTGCGCCCAGTGCTATGTTTGAGATGTTTTCTGCCCCCCCTGGATGGTGAAGTACTTGGGTGATATATAACTGTGGAAGAGAAACTACTGTGATCATGTTGTCTGGAGTGGAGAGGGGGGAACTCAACTGGCAAAAGGGTTAAATTGTTTATTAAAATAATATTTCTTAAAAAATTAGAAGTTGCATTTCATCCATCTGTTTGCTAGTATGTTGTCAGAGGTCAGAAAAGAGTCCTGCTCATTTCAGAATTTCTACGACTACTTTAAAAAATGTATCTGGGGCTGGGGATTTAGCTTAAGTGGTAGAGCGCAAGCGTAAAGCCCGAGTTTGATATATCCCCCACAGCCACTGCCAAATGTATCTAAACATTGTTGCCCAGAAGCTGTTAAAATGCCCAAATTCTACAGGCTTTTCTCAGGCCAAATTCCCTGTGTTTGTAGTCAACTCTAGTGTACCACTTGGTCTGTGGGAGGAATTCAGAACTGGGAAGAAAATTATACTAGCCCTATTGCTACTTACTTGGTACCATGCTGGCTGCTGCACATGGGATACAGGTGGGGTCAGGGGCTGTGACTGTACACGTCAAAGAATCTGGTCAGATGTTGCATCCTGAATTTTAGAATCTCTAAATTTTTCAGCAGCCATTTGGAAGAGTAACTAATTATTTAAAATCCAGTAGGATATCACTGACAGGAAGGGACTAAAAGGTTTTTGCTTAGATGGAGAAAAGCTTTCTTTGGGTGGGGTATCCATTCATTTAAAACAATTGTGGTAAAGGCTTTTTTTTTTCTTTCCATTCCTTTTTAAAAGGTGGCTGTATTCTGAAGGAGCTAGAGTGATAGAGTTCGTGTGCCTGATCACGTCTGTCATGCCTAAGCCGGCACTCCTTCCTGGTCTTGATTTTGTGGTGAGGCAAAATGATGAGACAGGCTTGTGATACAGGGTGAGGCAGTGAGCAAATGGACCATTATTTCAGCAGTGCCAGCCTTGTGGTCCATCAGGCTGCGGGCTGTTGGGCTCTTGGCTTCCCTTGGCTGAGGATGCTTTTTTTTTTTTTTTTTTAACCAAGAACATGTATTGGTACATTGTCCATATATTGATCACATTCATCATGTTTGTTTTGTACCTGTACATGGTGTCTCTTGGTTCTCCCCCCACCCTCCCCTCCCTTCTGTTCCCTTCATCCCTATTTACAGCAGGTTTATTCACAATTCTCCATGATTTCCCTTTCCCCTTTCTTTCCGTTTTTTCCCTTCCTGCTTTTCCCCCTTCCCACTTTCTGGTACTCCTCTCCTTTGTATATTATCTTCCTTTTATATAATACCTGTTACACTACTTTGTCCTTATTTACAGTTATGGTTTCTCATGTCAGAGAAACAATTCGATGTGTGCTCATGAGTGTCTGATTTATTTCACTTAGTAGTATATTCTCAAGGAACATCCATTTGAAGATGCTTTTCTTCAGCCATCTTTGATGAAAGCTGTTGTACTGTGCCACCTACTTCATAAATATGGGGAGAAATCTGCCATGATAATATCGCTATAATGCCACCAGTATTAATTAACATCTTGCATGGAAGACAAATAGGTTGTCGGAGTCCCAACAAAGTTCTAAGTTTTGAGGTAGTCCAAATGTTACTAAAAATTGGCTGCTGTTAATTTTAAGTTAGTGCCATTATGTGGCAGTTAAAAATCAAAGTGTGTCTTTTATGGGTACCCGTCATTAACTGAGGTAGTGTGAAATGATATAAATAATCGTCCCTTTTCTCAGTCGTTCATTAAACATAATTTTATGAAACTGCCTATTATATTCCAGGGAAGACATGTCATCCATGCCAGTAATGTCTTTACTTGTAAGCATATATTAAAAATAGGGAAATGGGTATCTGTTATGTTGTAGTTTAGGTCAAACCAGGGCAAACCTGGTGGTTAGGCCTTGGGTACGGTGCAAGCGGTCCCGAGAGATAAGACAAAGCCATAATGGCCCAGGTCACCATCTTCAGCCTCAAATGCCTATGTGAAGCGCCGAATTGTGTAGTACAGACGTTGGTGGAAGAGGAACTCTGGTTTTGAGCAAATCCTTTCCCCTCCTTTGGCCACAGTGTTCCCTCTGTTAAATGGGAGATTTAAACAAAATGCTTTCTGGTACAGCCCCCTGCTTTCCAAAGCATGGGGAATAGGCCAGAAAAAATAGAGATCTGTTTGAGAGGGTCCCTGGGACTAGAGGGGTTGTATACTGAAGGTGAGAGGCATTGTGGGTGGGTGTGGCATCTGCATGGCAACCTCACCTCACCAGATGTGGCCATAACTGAGGAGGTTTGTGCTTGGACAGGTAGTGGTTAAGGAGGCAGATGGGGTGAGAGTCCACTGTGGAGGGTCTGGACAGGCAAAGAGGAGGTGGAACTCCAGTGAATATGAGAAGCTCTTGAGTGGAAAGAGTGTAAGAAGCACAAAATTAAATAAAGGCTAGAGTTCAAAGTACCTCCCTGAATGCTGGTCTGGAGTAGAGGTTGTACCCTTGACCAAATCAGAGAGGTCGAGAAGGGCATGTATTTTGGGTTGAGAGACTGCTAGTCGTGAGTGGTCCTTGTCACGTAGGCTTGTAGTGGACAGGGTATGTAAGGAGTTGAGAACCTGGGCTCTGTGACGGGTTAGGGCTTAGTTGTATATGTGGGAATCTGTGAACCCAGTTAATCTGAATTTACAATTGGCATTATTATTTAAATGATAGCTGCAGTTCACATATGGGACTCTTAGCAAAGGAAAGGGATGTTTGAATAAAGGAGATGATCGACAGTTATGATTACATAAAAATGAGAAATGTTCATCTGTCAGAGAAAAAACACCAAAATGAAAAGGCATATGTCAAACTGGTGAAAATACGCACAACAATTACAACAGACAAAAGGCTGAAGTCTTTCCTGTACAAAGAAATCCTATGAATCAGTTAGAGAAACAAAGAGCACAACCAGAAGATTTACAGTATCACACCCACAACTAGTTGCAGATATGGAGAAACTGTTCGGTCTTCCTGGTATTAAAGAAATGCAGATTTAAACATTTAAATTTAGGATACCTTTTTTTTTTCTCTAAGCCTGATTAAAACAACAAAACCCAACCCATATCTCCACCAAACAAAAACAGTTAGTAGTGCTCATAAGGGTGTGGTTAATATGTTAATTCTTATAAATTATTGATGGGAATATAAATTTGAACACTGTAATCCTTTGGGAAAAAATTAGAAAATATGAACACGAAATATTTAAATTATTTCATTGGTGCATAATTTTCGTATGTGGGGTTTATTGTAAAACTATAATTCTACACATGCTTTCCATTCATTCACTCACTAATTTGTTTGTTTATTTACTCAACAATGTTTGAGTGTCTGCTATCACTGTACCTGTGTCCGGGGTGGGGGAGGCACTGTGAAGAACCAGGCAGAGGGCTGCAGGTACAGTTCAGTGGTAGAGTGCTTACCCAGCATGCATGAGACTCTGGGGTTCCTTCCCCAGCACTGCCCCATCCCCAGAAAAAAAAAAAAGAAAAGAAAAAAGGAAGTAGGCAAACATGGTTCCTACTCTCAGAAAGTGGGAAAGATAGACATGGAACAAATGATTAATTGCTTAAAATTGTGAGAAGTGCCATGGGGGAAAAGGAAGGTACAGGGTTCTAAGAGAATATATAGTAGTAAGTGAACTGGAGTTCTGTATGCAATGAAATGTAAACGATGTGGATGTCCGTAGAGAAGAGAAAATGGCCAAAGAAATCTCAGTTCATTCACTTGAAGGATTATTACAACTCCACTTAAATGACCTCTTAAAGAATGTGAACAATTACTAGTGATTTAATGCTAAGTAAAACCCAGAAAGTTGCAGATCTTCTATGACTATAATCATGATACAGGAAAAAAGAGAGCAGAGGAGGGCAGAGGGAAAGAAAAACAGAAATCACCTTCCCACTCCTCCCAAATCTAAGAAAAAAGAGAGATAGGATGTAAATACCAGGATGTTAAAAGATCTGTTATTGATTTATTTTCTTATTCTGCTTTTCTGAAAGTTTTAAAATTTCCTTTATAAAGCTGCACTACTGCATTACTTTTTTTTTCTTTTTTTGGTGCTGAGAATCGAACTCAGGGCCTTTTGCTTGCAAGGCAAGTACTTTAACCCCTTAGCTGCATCCCCAGTCCCAAAGCTGCATTACTTTTATAATGAAAGTAAACATTAACAATTTTAAAAATAATGTTTTACTATGGCTATGATAAACTACACTTGTGTCTACTTTTGGTTCTTAAAGATTAGCCTCTTGCTATCATGATCGCCCTTCATGAGAAAAGTAGCCTCAGCCCAATCAACCCTCATTCTGCAAGGCAGAAGTGATAAGTTAGGCATTGGCTGCTGGTTTTTCTCATAATTTGCTGTTACCATATTCTCACACAATCCATAGAACTCTTAAACCCAACAGTATAGAGATATTTGAGTGACTTGCTGTTGTTTCGTTTCATTAAAAATTGAATGGAACAGGAAGTTAATAATGGCACACACTCGGAAATATAAGGCTTATTCTGAGCCACTGGAGATTCTCTGGACTTTGGCCTTTTCTGGTCCCCTTTCAGATTTGGCAGAGTGGCTGGAGGAGGAAAGTCTTCAGGTTCCTAAGGGGCTGTGGTTCTAAACACTGGGAACTGAGAGTTCAAATCAGTGCCAGGTGTTACTGTCATTCAAGAGAAGAGTCCATTGCTGGAGAGCCTCCTCCCAGAACAGTTTCGCTGCATAAGAGTATGACTCTTAGTTAACCATAAATTAAGTTGATTGGAACACTTCATTCCCCAACTAGTCCAGGCATCTGTGGGGCTATTCCAGAAACATATAGTGAGATGCATAATAGTATTTTTGAAACTACATCCTATGTATACGTTATTTTGACAGTGTAAAGAATGTACTTCACAGTCGAAAAGCTAATACTGTATTGACATTCTATGAGACGAAATATCTCTATAAAATGAGATATTTAGTCACTGGTTTTAGAAAGAAAGGCTTGGATGGGAGTTTTCCATTTTCCATTAAAGGGCAGTGAATAATCCACCTAATGTTATATTTCATGTAAAACAATGTCATTGTAAACTTAGAGAAATATTTGCCTAAACTTTAGCAAAATATTTATTGGCAATAGAGCTTTTCTTGTTCTACTAGGTATTGGACTTTGCAGATTATTCAGTTGGTCTTATTGCATCCCATTTGTTATTTCTGCCATTTTGCCTCTAAGAACAGTGTTGAAGACTTTGACACATTTCAGAGCATTACACTAAATAAATCTGTCTTGCACATTCCACTGTGCTTTTTCTGGAATATTATAAATATTCAAATGTAGGCACACATGCAGATTCAAAATAAAATTCAATACATGCAAATTCTGCATAAATTTTATATTTATAACTTAGTGATAGTTTTGAACTTGTTATCCTATGATATAAATGTATCAAATATGAGCTCATGGGAATTACCGATAAATATATTTGTCTGATTAAACTATGGGCTCTTTTTCAGTCACAATTTAAGCTTCAATTCTGGGTTATATTATAAGATAATAATTTGCACTTCATTTACTCTGAATTGTCAGGAATTGCATTCTTCCCTGATGTAAATGTCTGCAAAGACTTCTTATTCAGTTTGATTGCTTTTAAAATTTTACTAGCAGAGATGCCCTAGTGAGCCTTCGAGAATTGGTCTCTTTCTTGTGATGAGTTTAGTCTCAGTGAATCACTTCCGTACACTTTTCTGTAGGAAGACAGAGCAATTGAAATGTGCTATGTATTGATTTATATCAAATGGATTAGACCTGTGTGCATCATTCCTTGCATGAACTGTCTTTCCCCTACACTGTAGTAATAAGGAGAGGTCTTCAACAGAGTATCAGCTCTGATTCACTCATGGGGATTCGTGGGCTTTGGCTAACTTTCTAAGGAGAATGAATGCAAGCAGAGAGTTTTTAGAAATTGACTTGGGTGACCAAATTACAGCCAGTGAACTGAGATACTTTACAAAGGCACTTTCATCATGGCAGCAAACTCCTCAGTTATTACAATAAATGGGAATTGACTCAACTCACCAGTTAAAAGACACGAATTATCACAATGGATGAATATACAAAATCTAGCTGTATTTTGTATATAAGAGAAAAAGGTGAAGCATAAGAACACAGCAAAGATTGGAATATACAATGCAAATGCTAACAAGAAGGAAGTAGATGTAGCTACTTTGATATCAAAGTACATGTTAAGGCAGAGCCATTATTGAGGATAAACAGAATCAAGGAATAATGATTAAAAATTCAGTTCTTTAGATAATTCTAAACTTGTATATACTTAATACATAGTTTTGAGATATATAAAGCAAGAGTTGACAGAGCTATAAGGAGAAATGGTGAAATCCACTGACATCTTTCAGAAATTGATAGATGAACGAAAACTGGATAAGGATGCAGAAGAGTTGAACACAATTAACAAGCTCAATATAATGGATATTTATATACATATTTAGATAAACATACATACACATACAACACACGTATATATTTGCACCAAACTAGAAAAATACACACTCCTGTCAAGCACACATGGAAAACTTTTTGAACATGTACCACATAATAAGCTCTAGAGATAGTCTTGAAACATTTGGATGAAAAAATGATCTTAAAGACCATATAGAGTGCTTAATAACTGAATGTTATTACTGTTACAGCAAAAGCGTTACAGCTCGAAACCAAGCGCCACACTCGGAGAGTTAGAGAACTCAGTTTATTAAGCCGGGGTCCTCAGACAGGCTATTGGCCCAAAGAATCTGAGGTCTCCAGATTAGAGCTGCTTCTCCTTTTATAGAGTCAGTGGCTACACTGCTGGCAGCTGCTAATTGGTTCACAGGTTATGGGTATTTACTTACGGGAGAGTTGCTAGGGAAATCTACACAGCATGGGAGCTGGGAGGAAATTTACATAACATGGGGGCTGCTAGGGAAAGTTACGCAGCACCTTACATGGCACTGGGAGTTCCTAGGCAGCAAACTTACAAAAACATAACAAATTACATTTTACAGCCCCAAATGGACCTTTGCACAGGCTGATCCTACAGAAGTAGGATATCAACAAAACATTTCACAACCAGGCTGGAACTTACAGAAACGTTTTACATCTGCAAAGGAATTCATAGTTTTGATGGAATACAAGTTCCCATATACAGAAACAGAATAAATCTCCTAGCTTTTGTTACAGGGGTGTCTTGGGTTCTCTTCATTACCAGTCAGACAGGAACAAGGGATAATACCTGAGCGCATGTAAAGGAGCCTTAGTAATCTGATGTATTCGGACATACCACCAGTCTTAAGCTGCGTACATTGAATTTCTCATTTCAGAGGCAAAAGTGAAGAGCTCCAAAGTTTAGGCAAAGAGAAGTGCTATAAAGTGATGATTTGGCCCAAGTAGCTTCTCCTGATGGTCCGTGAAGATCTATTGCTATTTTGGGGTGTGTACTGAACCAGGCCTTGTGCAAGGAGCATAATATATATTTTCTAATTTAATTCTCAGAAGAACCCACTAGTGTAGATGTTTTAAAAACCCATTTAAAGATGAGGAAACAGAGACTTGGACAAGATATATAACCAGCCCAAATCTACACAGATAGGCTGTATTGGAGCTGGCACTTAAAATCAGTTGGGACACTTGGCCTGTCTAGTATCTTTTAATATCTACTAAATTCTCAGAAAAATTTCCCAAAGCTTTAATCTTTTTTGTGGCTGTGTCTGTACCAGCTAAGTGGAACGAAGGATCCATCATGTTAACTGATTTTTAAAAAGCACCTTTTAAAAGGTTTAGTAAAAATCACTCTTTGAAGTGAGCTCATTTCCCCCTCTTAAATAAAGAATTAGACATCCAAGTTATTTCAAGTACTTTTAAGACTGATTTACACAAAAGAATGATGTTTTAGCAGAAAGAAAGAAAGAAGCTGGGCGTGTTGGCACATTCCTGTAGTTCAGCACTCAGGAGACTGAGGCGAAAGAATCACTTGAGCCCAGGAGTTTGAGATCTGCCTGGACAACATAGTGAGAACCCAGGTCAGAAAACAAAAACAAAAAGACAAAGGAGCTATGTTAGAAGCAAGATTCTTTTTTGTCCAGATAAAGAAAATAAGACTAATCGCATTTAAATTTCTGTTCCGTGTGAACTGAAAATTTGGTGCACACACCATGCAATATTTATGAGGCCAAGGCATCTCCCTTCTCCTGGAATGTTGTTGATTGTTTCATTAGCAATGTCAGTTGCACTGGTTTGACCAATCATGACCTGGTTCTATAAAGGAACGTTGCTTTTCACTGCATTTGGTCTGTGTAGACATAGCCTTTGGGAAGTAGTGTAAATGAGTTTAGCCAGGGCAGCTCGTGTAATCTAGGAGCAGAGGAGCCAGTGAAAGATACTTTCTGTCTACCAGGAAATTAGAAGGTAGACTTTTAGAGATGGAACATGGAATTGAGGGAGGAGGAGGAGGAGGAAAGGGAGAGAGCGGTAACAGGGATGAAATTAATCAAAGTAAGTTATACGCATGTACCCAAAGACCAAAATGAATCTCATTTTCTGCACCAGTAATATGTACCAATAAAAAATATACACTCTCTCAAAACCAAGTTAGGGGGGTTGGGATTTAGCTCAGTGGTAGAGCACTTGCCTAGCAAGCGCAAGGCCCTGAGTTTGATCCCCAGCACCAAAACCAAAACAAAACAAAATGAAAAAAACCAAACCAAACAAAAAACAAGACAAAGCAAAACAACAACAAAACCGAGTGAGGGATACCAGAGAAAATGAATCCTGAAATCTGTTTTTATCTCAGGACTCATCATGGAGTTAATAGGATTGAAATAACTAAGTAAGGGTGGCAAATTCCCATAGGAATAACCATTCCCTCCATTTTGGAAGAGGTAGCTTTAGAAAAGTGGCCTTAAAGAGAATATGGAAACTAGCCACCCAAGTCAACCAGCCTAGCAGACCTTATTTGTGTGGGTAGCAAAGAAATTAAGTTGAGGGCATGGAAGAATGGTCAAGAGACACCAAGTAAAACCAGAAGCCACTGTGACCTTGGGCTGGTAGCTACTTAAGCAGATGCTTCATGGCTAAGACCTTGTTTAAGTGGAACATTAAATGCCAGAATATCTTGAAGGTTGATAAACTCTTTGAGCCTATTTGCCATACAAAAATACTTACTATTTTTGTAACTGCTTTTGTTCAAAGAGGTATAATATATTCTAAGAGTGTAATAGGACACTTTCAACCCATTAAAGCAATGTTGAAATGAAGCATATCAGGGTGAACTTATGTGTGATAGGCTACTTATGAAAAATTACTTCAAGAAAATGTTAATGGACATATAGAAATGATTTTATATATAAATACAGTATAAGATTAATGAAAGACTAATATGAGAATATGAAACTGAGGCAGATTTTCTTTTCAAAAATTGCATTATTGAACAAAATGACCTGAGCCTATTTTTCCTTTGAATTAAGGACCCGTGCTTAGCATCTACAACCCTCTGTTTGTTCTTTGTGACTTGGAAGCAAAGCAAAAAAAAAAAAAAAAAAGAAAGAAAAAAGAGGGAGATCATTTTAACATTAGGAGAGCATTTCACAATCTTCTGGCAGCTTTTGTATTTATCACCATATGGATGTACATTAAATCTGCATCTCCCTCTCATTTATATGTTTATGAAGTTATAAAGATACACACATGCTCACACAAAATAATTAAGCAAGTGATGTGTGCTTGACAATGTTTGGTGACTTAATGCCAATTAGATGGGTTAAAAAAAAGTCTTGCCTTCCTAATCCATTTGCTTCCATGCTTTTTGGTTTGTGCACTTAAGGACAGAATCCATTTAAAGTGCAAGAATTGTGCATACATGCAGCCCTTAGTGAGACTTCTACTTATTCCAGATGGTCTTGAAAAATTATTAGTGAGGGGCTTAGAGACCTGGATGCCATGAGATCTGTTAGGGTGAGACTGAAACCACACAATTTGGTTCTAGCAGTTCCTTCTGTATGGGAAGGGGTGTGCTTTTCATATGGGGAGGGAGAAAGGTATGCAGCAGAGCTAGACTGTTTAATGCAGCCAGATTACCTCAGTTCAATGCCCGTGTCCTGTGTTGCATGCACCTTGCCCAATGCCATTGTACGAAGTGCCACATAAATTTCTAGAGCTTAGCTGAGTGATAGGCAAAAGGCTGCACACAGGATTCATGTGCCTGGAAGTTAGCAGTTGCATTGACAAACTGTCCCCTTTTAAAAATTCTGATTGCACTGGAATGAGTAAGATTGTGATGCTCCCCATTGAATGTCATTTTTTTTCTTTTAAAATCATGATGTAATTTCAGTGTTGTTTTAATTTGCATGTCTCGAATGACCAGTGATGTTGAACATTTTTTCATATGTTTATTTGCTGTTTCTACTTCTTCATCTGAGAAGTGTCTATTCATTTCAGCTGCCCAGTTTTGGATTGGGTCATTAAATTTTGGGGGTCTGATTTTTTGAGTTCTTTATATATTCAAGATATTAGTCTTTTGTCGGAGGAATAGCTGGCAAAAATGTTTTCTCACTCTGTGGGTTGTCTCTTCCCTCTGTTGGTGGTTTCTTTTGCTGTGCAAAAGCTTCTTAATAAGATTAGATCCCAGTCATTGATTCTTTGTGATATGTGATATTTCCTGGGCAATTGGGGTTCTGTTCATAAAGTCTTTGCCTACACCTACGTCTTCATTCCATCTCACTCCAGAAAGAATGGCTATTATCAATAAATCAACCAATAACAAATGCTGGAGGGGCTGTGGGGAAAAAGGCACCCTTCTCCACTGTAGGTGGGAGTGTAGACTGGTGCAACCACTATGGAAATCAGTGTGGAGATTCCTCAAAAAAACTAGAACTAGAGGTTCCATTTGACCCAGCTATTCCCCTTCTTGGTATCTTCCCAAAAGAATTAAAAACATCATTCCACAGCGATATATGCACACCCATGTTTACAGCAGCACAGTGTGTAATAGCTAAATCTTGGAAATAGCCCAAATGCCCGTTAACTGATGAATGGAGAAAGAAAATGTGGGTTTTTTTTTTATACAATGGAGTACTACTCTGCCATAAAGAACAATAATCTTGAGACATTTCTGGGTAAATGGATACATCTTGAGGCCATATTCTTAAGTGAAATAAATCAGACACGTATGTTTAAATACCTCATTTTTTCTCTGGTGTGAGAAACTGAAAGTGTAAATAAAGACTAAAATGTATTATATCGGGAAAGGGAAGAAATTGTTCAAATGGGAAGGGGAACAAGGGAGGGAGAGGGGAAGGAACGGAGGGACAAGAGAAAATAGAATGGAAGGGAAGAAATGGAAACAATGCTTTTGTAGATAGGGAGGGAGGAGAGGTAGAAGGGAGGGAAGGGGAATGAGGGAAAAAGAAGCAGTAAGATATATCATGTACAGGTACAAATCCCCTAAGATGAATGTTATCACTATGTATACCTAAAATGTACCATTAAAATAAAAATTTAAAAATTATTAAAAAATAGAAAATAGAAATCATGATGTAATCTCTATTAATTGTAGGAAGATTATGTTTAGTGCTAAGGGGCTGTGTTACGATCTCAGGTTGTGATCTGTGGATGGAAATTTCCTTTCTTTGGAGTGTCACAGAGGTCAGGGGTCCGCATGAACAGCAAACAAACAGGGACCAGGAAATCCAGCTCTCCTGTTTTACTGGGATCTGACTCCAGGAGGCAGCGCTTTCTCGTTAAGAGAGAGGAGATCTTATATGCCAAGATGGAAAAAGGAGTAACACAAAGGCCAGGTATGAACACCTTCATCATCTGGATCTGGGTTGTATACCTTGATGATATCTGAATTTAGCTTACCACAAGAACCCTAGTGAGAAGTTCCCCTAGAGTTAGAAATACTGAAGAAATGATAGGCATTTCAGTTCAAATGCCAGATGCTAAAGTGGGTCTGAGCAAGAGGAATGCAATTGGGTAAAAGATAAATTATTGCCACAATTAAATAGCAGACTGCCTCTTAGTGACTTTGATTTTTCTATCCTGGATGTAACCATCATCTTATTGTACTTGTGAGAGGTGAAGATGCTTTGGGGAACATCAGTGCACATACATCTGATTCAGGGCACTTGAGAGAGGCAATGACCCCATGCAAAGGGTGGTAGTTTTGGTGGTGAGCAGCTCAGAAGTTAGGGTCCCTGATGGCTTTCAGCTTGGATTTCTTGGTTACTGTGGTTCTGCTAGTTTGGGGTGCCTTTTGTGATTCAGCATAATTTCCCCATGATTCATCCAAACTGTTGTGTGGAGAACTGGTTCATTCTTTTTTATTTCTGAACAGCATTTAATGATAAGTATGTACCACAGTTTGCTTAACCATTTTCCTGTTGAAGGACATCTGGGCTAATTCTAGTGTGGACAGAGCTGCATTAGACATTTGTGTACAGGCTTTTGTGGAATGGTAAGTATTCATTTCTCTAGGATAAATGCTCATGGATGCACTTGCTTGGTTGGGTTAGGGTTAGGGTAATTACACATTTAGTTTTATAAGAAACTGAAAACTGTTTGCCTGCATGGCTATATATAGTTTCACATTCCTACCAGGAGTAAGTGATCATTTTCTCTTCATTCTTGCCAGCATTTAGTGTTATTACTTTTTAAATTTCAGCTATCTACTAAGTGCGTAGAAATATATCATTATGATTTTAATTTGTTTTTCTTAATGACTAATAATGTTCAGTTTCTTCTCATGTGCCTGGTGGCAATCTGTATGTCTTATTTGGTGAAATGTCTTACCGTTTGCCTATATTCTTTTTTTTGTTTGTTTGTTTGCCTATATTCTGATTGGATTTTTTTTTTTTTTTGCGGGGGTTCTGGGGATCGAACTCAAGGCCATTGTACTTGCTAGGCAAGTGCTCTACCACTTGAGCTAAATCCCCAACCCTGGATTCTTTTTCTTTTTAAACTTTACAACTTCAAGTGGTTTCATACATTCTCTGTGTTAGTCCTTTTTTAGTTATGTTTGCAAATATTTTTCCTCACTCCATAGCCTGTCTTTTCATCTTCACATGATATGTAAAACTACAAATTTTTTAATTTTGATGAGGTGCCACTCATCATTTCTTCTTTTTGTGTGTCATGCTTTTAGTGTCAAGTCTAAGAATTCTTTGTCTAGCCCTACATCTTGAAAGTTTTCTCTTATTATTTTTCCGATAGTGTTATAGTTTAACTTTTATGTTTAAGCCTGTAATGCAATTAAAAGTTATATTCGTATTTAAATTATTTCGTGTACCATAATGCCTGCTAGTTAAAAGTATGCAATGTGGTGACTTTGAATATAGTTGCACAACCATCACCTCTAGCAAATTCCCATTTTCATCACTACATAATGTCATACTCATTAGCAGTCACTACCCTTTTTTCCCTCCCCTCAACACTTGAAAATCACTCTTCTACCTCGTCTCTGTATTTACCTAACCTTGTGTCTTCATATATAGAGAATAAACAATATTGGTGTTTTGTGCCTGGTTTCTTTCGCTTAGCATAATGTTTAGAGGTTCATTCACGTTGTAGCATACAACAGTACTTCATTACTTTTTTTACAGTACTGCAGATGAATCCAGGGGCACTCTGCCGCTGAGGTACAACCCCACCCCTTTTTATTTATTTATTGTTTATTTTGAGACAGGTCTGGTTGAGCTGACCAGGCTGCCTTTGAACTTGGAATCCTCCTGCCTCAGTTTCCTCAGTAGCTGGGGTAACAGATGTGTGCCACGGCCACAGGTACTTCATTACTTTTTGTGGCTAAATGATATCCTGCTATATGGATGTACCACATTTGTTTATCCATTCATCAGGTGGTGGATGTTTGCAACGCGTCCAATTTTTAGAACTGTGAATAATGCTACTATGAACCTTTATGTACAATGTTTTGTATGAACAGCTCTTTTCAGTGGTCTTTGTGTATATATCTAGGAGTGAAATTGCTGGATCATATGCTAAGTCTGTGTTTAATGTTCTGAGGAACTGCTCGGTTGTTTTCCAAGGCAGCAGAATCATTTTACATTTTCACCAGCAGCCTGTGAGGTTTCCAGTTTTTCCAAATCATCATTACTTATTACCTGCCTTTGTTTTAATTATAGTTAAATACACATCATATAAAGTTTATCATTCTTTGTTCTAATTATAGTGAAATACACAGAACATAAAGTTTGGGACATTTAGTACATTCTGTCTCGTGTAACCATCACCACTATCTAGTTCCTGAATATTTTCATATCCCCAAAGTAAACTCCATACCCATTAAGCACTCATTTACTTTCCATTACCCTTTCTCTCTAGGCCCTGGCAACCACTAATTTGTAGTCTGTCTCTATGAATTTGCCATCTCTGGATAGTTCATATAAATGGAGTCACACGGTGTATGGTCATTGGTGTCTAGCTTCTTTCACTTAGTGTGATGCTCTCAAGATCATCCACATAGTGTTATCTTTTTGATTATAGCTGTCTTATGGGCATGCAATAGTAGCTCAGCAAGGCTTTGAGTTGCATTTTCCTGATGGCAAATGATGTTGAATATTTTTTCATATGCTCGTTTTCACTTGGATATCTTCTTTGGAGAAATGCCTATTCACGTGCTTTGCCATTTTTAATTTTTTGGGTATTTGTTAAGTATTCTTCATATATTCTAGATATAAGCCCCTTATACTACATATCCTTTGCAAATATTTTTCTTCCATTTAGTGATTGTTGTCTCGCTTTACTGAAGCTGTCCATTGAAGCACAAAATTTTTAAATATTGATGAAGTACAATGTAACTTTTTTCTTTTGTGTCTTGTGAAGCTTTGCTTACCCTTACTTAGATCATGAAAACATCTTTTAAGAGTTCAGGGTTTTAGCTCGTACATTAAGGTGATTTCGAGTTCAATTTTGTGCGTTCTGTAAGAAGGGTGTCCAGTTTTATTTTTTTTACATGGATATAAGGTGTTCCAGCATCATTTGTCGAATAGATAATTTTTCTTTATTGAATTGCCTTGGTACATTTGTTGAAAAGTAACCAACCAATAATACATCTATTTCTGGAGTCTTATTCCTATTTTACCAATCCACACAGTATTGGTTACTGTTGTTTTTTAGTTAATTTTGAAATCAGTAAGTGTGAAGTGTCCATTTTTTCCCATTTTTGTAGATCATTTAGGCTTCTCTGGAAACCTTGAATTTCATTGTGAGTTTTAGGATCAGCTGTAAAGTTACAATTACAAAAGTTACAGTTACAGTTATCTGTAAAGAAGTCAGCTGTGATTTTGTTAGAGTTGTATTAAATCTGTGGATTGATTTTGAGGAATGTTGCCCTATGGACAATATTAAGTCTTTCAATCTTTGAACATGGGCTGCCTTTCCATTTAGATTGCCTTTAATTTTTTCCAGTGCTCTTTTGTAGTTTTTAGATTATAAGTTTTGTGCTTCTGTTCAATATATTCATAAATATTTTACTTTTTGGATTATATGGTAAGTGAAATTATTTTCTTAATTTTGTTTTTGGATTGTTCATTACTAGTGTATAAATAGTTGATTTTTAAGTACTGACCATGTATGATTGTTGAATTTATTTTATATTTTTACTTCTAATAGTTTTTTAGTGTATTCCTTAAGATTTTCTGTACAGATCATGCCATCTGTAAATGGGTAATTTTATTCCCTCCAAGTGTAGTGTGGATGCACTTTATTTCTTTTTCCTGCCCAGCTTCCTCTGATAGACTCTCTAGTGCAATGTGGAATACAGGTCTATATGTTAGGAACTCAAAGATAAAATTGTGCTCATATTGTTTTAGAGTTGCTTTTTAAGGTCTATTAAGAGAAAAAAGGGAAGAAATGCATTTTCATCTCGTTTTGTTTCGTTTTTGAGACAGGGTATATGCTCTGGAATCCAGGCTAGCCTTAAACTCACTGCGTAGCCCAAGCTGGCCTCGAACTTGCGACAGTCTTCCTGCCTCAGCCTCTTGAGTGCTGTGGTTACAGCCATGTGCCACAATACCTGCCTGACATATACATTTATAATGTCTTTTTATACTACATAATTACCTTTATTTGAGCTAATTTTTTCTTATGAATTTGAATTACCACCTAGCTTTACTTTCTTTCAGCTTGAGGACTTTATTTTTTCTTCGAATGAAGCACTGACAGCAAGGGATTCTCTCAGTTTTTCTTTATCTGTGAATGTCTTCCTGGCATTTTCACTGTCGAAAGATACTTTTGCAGGATGTATGATTCTTGGTTAAGAGTTCATTGTTTTCCAGCCTTTGGATGTTATCCCGTAGCATTGTGTCCTCTGTTTGGTCTGATGAGAAGTTAGCTATTAATGTTTTGGAGGCTCCCATGTGGACGATGAGTTGTTTTTCTCTTGCTGGTTTCAAGTTTTTCTCTGATTTTCCTTTTAATATTCTTAGTATAATAAGTCTGTGTTAGGATCTCTTCTTAATTATCCTACTTAGAGTGCATAGAACTACTTGGATGTGTAGATTAGTATTTTTTCTTCAGATTTGAAAACGTTCAAGCTCTTTTTCCTTTGAGAATATTTTCTGCTCCTTTCTCCTTCTGGCACTCTGCAATTACATGTACGTTGGTGTGCTTTATGGTGTCCCACATTTTCTCTAAGGTTCTGTTTACTTTTTGATATTTTTCCTGTCTTTTGGATTGCATAATGTTTATTGAAATGTCTTCAGCTTTGTTGATTATTTGTTCTGCCAGCTCAAGGCCCCTGCTGAATCCTTATAGTAAGTTTTCTTTTTTTATTTTAAAAAAGTGTTCATTTTAATTTTATAATTTTAACTCGTCTCATTTCTATCTATCTCTTTATTGATACTCTACTTCATGAGACATTGTCATTACACCTTCCTTTACTTCTTTAAGCATGATATCCTTTGGTTTTATAATTACTGCTTTGAGTTCTATGTTGGTAAGTCTGACATCTGGACCTTCTCACAGGTAATTCCTGTTACCTGCTTTTTCTTTGGTATATGAGCCACACTTTTCTCTGCCTTTTCACGTCTCAAAGTTTTCCTTGGTGATTGAAAATTTTAGGTACTATATTGTTGCAACTTTGGACACTGATTTCCTTGCACCTCACTGGAGTGCGTATTTCTTGGTTTTCACTTACTTATTCTGTGATTTGGCTGGATTATTTTACTAAAGGCTGTTTGTCTCTAGTGTGAAGCATCTGATGTCAGAAGGCTCAGCGTTGGGCATGTGCGTAGTTACCCTGGGGTGACAGTGGCTTTTGCCAGGCTTTCTTTGATTGTCTCTTTCCCTGATATTCGTGTTACTGTCTGCCTGTGTTGTTATCACATCCAACTGTTAGTTTCCACTAATTGTTGGCTTATTGCTCTATTATTTTTGACAGTATCCTGGGGCATCAATTGCTCCACAGTCTGATCCAATTAGTTTGGGTTCCTTTGTAGGAGTAGTTTTTGAGATCAGTCTTTGATATTTATTTTGACTCCAGGAGGCCTTTTCTTTGCTGGTTATCTCTGGTGAACTAGTGTGCCTATGGTTTAGCTCATTTCTCTCATACACCTTCCTGAATCCTTACCACCACCATTTTCATTTTGTTTTTGAGAGTGGTTTTAGGCTTGAACTTCCCCTTATGCTGTTACAAAAAGGCAGTTCCTCTGGGGAAAGCTTTGGAGCTCTCTGTGTTTGTGGACAGCCTTTCACCCAGTTAGCAGTTTCTAAGCCATTGCTGCATAGTTAGAGGTGAGGACAGTGACCTGTTTCTTTCAGACTTACAATCCTTTTTAAGTGGGGCACTCATGGAGTCAGTGTCTTCTGGCCTTCTCAGCTTGTCTCTCCTACTGTGGAGTCTCTTTACTAATAGGGAGTTGGAATGCATGTGATTGTGAACTCAGGGTGGAGTCTCTGCCCTCTGAGTGGGGACATGATTGAGGAAGGGAGCCCCTGACTTTAGACTCTGCAACAAAGAACTGATGTCAGTGAGAAGTCCTGCCAACCTTGCTCTCCTGGAGAGACAACATAGCTTTGACTTGGAGCTGAGGATTGTGGAAACTTCATCTTCTTGCCTACGCCCACCTGTAGTGGCTCTGCTGGGTGAGGAGGAGGGAGCAGATCATGGCTTAAGTGCCACAGACTCTTTCTTTTCTTACCGAAGTATAGTAGGTTTTCTTGAATAAATCTTTCCTCCTTTGCTGTGTGCATTAAGGACAATTTACAGAGATAGTAAACGGTAGATATATTTTATAATTTTCACAAATGTTGTTTCCATAGAGAGTGGATCTGCAGAGCTACCCTTGCTGCTATCCTGGGAGGGAATCTCTTCTTGGAACTGGCTGCTCGAGCATTCTTATGATAATTTTTAAGAAGTTTTTTGCCATAATTCCAGAATTTGATTCCTCTTGGTGCTGACATCAATTGATTGATTATCCTTTTTCATTTAAGTTGCAATTCTTTTGGTTCTAGGTACGATTGATAGTTTTTGCTTGGATCTAGGACACATTATATGCACGTTATTTCCAGGGACTTTGGGTCCTGTTTAGATCTTTGGTTTTAGCAAGCATTCTCTTCTCCTTGTTTAGGGTTAGCATGAAGGTCTTGGCATATGTTTTTGGTTTTGGTTCCATTGAGAGTTTTATTTTCAAAGTGTTCGTGGCATTATTTTGGTCTATGAGTTTACCTAGAATTAATGGACTCTCACTGGTCTCTGCAAGTGTTGCCTGAGGAAGCTGAGGGTTTCCCTAAGCCAGATCCCTGGCTGCCTTTTGTGGGAAAAGAGTGTTCTGGGATCCCTCCTACCAGAACCTCTCCGGTCCAGTGTCTCTGGGTTGGGGGGGACAGTTGTGGCCAATGGAGACTAAGACCTCTTTGACTTGACTTCTTGCTGGGTCTTCCCCTTTTAATGGCTCTGCTAGCCTGCTCGAGTGTTTCTGGAAAAGTGAAGAGAGTCTCAGGTCCGTAGGAACAGAGAAGTTTCCCAGAATGGGCTACTTGCCATGACCGGTCCTCTTTTTCTTCTGGGGCCCTCAAGAACAAAGGGGTTGCCTAGACTAGTCTACCTGCTATGAGCAGGTCCCGTTTTCCACTTCTGTCTGCCTTCCCCTCAGTCTGAGTGGGCAAGGATAGCCTCAAGCCTTCAGGAACAAAGGGGCTGCTCATAATAGGCTACTGGCTAGAGCTGGGCTTCTCTTGAGGATCCTACCCATCCACTTCAGCAGCTCTTGGAAGGAAAGCAGAGCCTTGGACTCATCGAGAATGAGTCTGTTTCTCCTAGCTCCTTAGTTTTGTTTTTGGTGAGGCTCCATGCTGATCCCCCTTTCCAGATAATGTGAGGCTTTCCTGATGTCAGATTCCATGATCTGGAGATTGAACGGGCTGACCGGGATTGTTTTCAGGACTGAGAGCTGGGAAACACCAGGCTTGGTTAGCCTTTCTCTTTTGGATGAAGAGATACAGGACACCCTGTCACTGTGCTGTTCTTCATGTTTTAGGACCCTAAAACAGTTTGCCTTCTTCTTACCAGCTTTGTTACTCAGCCTTTAGTTGCCTTGAGCCATTTACAGGGTTTACTCTTATGCTTCTTGGAAAGGAAAATAGATAAACTTGCCCATGCTATCTTTTCTAAACTGGAAGTTTATATACACCTTTTTGTGTGGACATAAGTTTTCATTTCTCTGGAATCGATGCCCAAGAGTAAACTTTCTGAGACATAAAGTAATTACATATTTAATTGTATAAGAAATAGCTAATCTGTTCTGCAAATGGCTGTGCCATGTAGTACTAAATATTTCCCCCACATTAGTGGTATTTCTCAAATTTAGAGGTTTTATTTTCATTTTCAATTACTTCAGTGTATTTTATGATTTCTCTTGAGATTTCCTTTTTAACCCATTGACAATTTAGATGGACACTTGAAAATAATTCTTCTGGTATTGGGTGGAGTCGATTAGATGTTGTCATTAGGTAAATGGTTAGGTCTTGTTGGTTCATGATATTGTGGAACTTTTGCATATCATTCATGATTTTCTGTTTAGTTTTTCTATTGCTATTTGAGAGAGGAGTGTTGAAGTCTCCAACTGTAAATAAGTATCTGTTTATTTCTACTTTCAGTTGCATCAGTTTTCACTTTATATTTCCTAGTTCTGTTGTTTCAGATTTGAGATTGCTATGTATTCTTGGTTAATTAACCCTCTTATCATTATGTAATGTTTCCCTTTGTTCTTGGTAATTTGCTTTCTCCAAAATCTGCTTTATCCAATATTAATACAGCCGCTTGCTTGATTTTGATTGATGTTTCAATAATATATCTTTATGTTTCAGTGCTGTCTTAAGCTTGTATTTTATCAACATTTTAATCTATACTTAGTTGGAGAAATTCAGAGAAATATATGTATTTCATCATGCTCAGAACTGGAAATTTGTTTCACCTATTTCTCTTTGCTTAAATGATCTAGGTTGGCTATTTAAGCCTCTAAGGCTGTGTGGTGCACACACCTAATTTTAGCTCAGTAATCTGATATTACCAAGTCAACTTCTCAGTACATCAAGGGCTACGATGGCCCCATTTTCTTTTTTGCCGTGGATCAGATTTTTTTTAAAGAAAGAGCAAATTTATTTTTAACCGGCACATAAAACATAGAATGGTAAGTATTTATGGGATATCATGTGACATTTCAGTAGGAGTATACATTTTGTGCTATTTAAATCAGGTTAAACATATCTGTCTCCTCATTAATCATTTCTTTGTGGTAAATACCTTCCAAATATTTTCTTCTATATTTTTTAGATACAATGTACATAATTTTTATCTTTCATCACCTTACTGTGCAATAGCACAAAAGAAATTTTTATTCCTATCAAAGTATAATTTAGTACTCATTGATTAGCTGCTCCCCATTTTTCCTTCCTCCTGCTCTCCCCAGCCTCTGGTAACCTTTGTACTCGGGACTTCTGTGAGATCAAGATTTTATCTTCTGCAGATGAAAGAGATCATGCAGTACTCTACTTATCTTTGCGTTTGGCTAATCACACTTAATGTAATAATCTCCAGTGCCAATCACGTTGTCATAAATGATAGGGTTTTCTTTTATGCAGTTGAATAGTATTCCACTGTGTACGTGTATCACATTTTCTTTATCCATTCATCATTTGATGGATGCTTAGGTTGTTTCCTTTTTTTAGCTATTGTGAATAGTGCTGCAGTGAATCTGTGGTACCTCTTTCAACATACTAATTGGTTTCATATATATATATATATATATATATATATATATATATATATATATATCTCCAGCAGTGGGATTTGTCTCTCCTTTTTTGCTTTTGTAGGTATTTGATTTGTAGAGTTGTGATGTTATATAGTTTGGAATTCTCTGTTGCCACAAGCTCAGCATGCACAGAATGAAGAATTACCTATAAAACAGGTTGACACTAAGATATAGACCCAGTAACATGGTCTATTTCAAATAAGTTGGAATTTTGCATTAAGTAATTGATTCGGTGCTTACTGTGTTCCAGAATCTGTCAGTTCCTGGCGTTACAGAGCTGCAGTGCCAGAGACCCTGACTTTGGAAGGTTCTTAGACTAGTGAGCCTGCACGAACCAGCAAATGGGGCAATCAGCACTATGATAAAGTTTGCTGTAGGGATGGAGAGGTGGGGCTCTCAAACAGGGAAGGCTGTACTGATAGAGGTGACACCTGAGATGAGGCCCTGTGTTCGTCAGCATTCCCATTGCTGGAACCTAATAACTGACATCCAAAGCTTAAAAGAGGAAAGCATTAGTTTGGGTCACAGTTTCAGAGGTTTTTGGCCCATAATCATCTTGCTCCAAGGCAAAAACATCATGGCATCAAACATCTTCACCTTGAGCAAACTGAAGGCAGAGCAGTGACAAGCAGGGACTGGGAGAGTACACGCAGAATTCGTCCATGTGGGCTTTGAGGAGACTGTGGAAGCACCATGTTGAGATGCCCATGGGCAGAAGAGATGTGGGTGGGTAGCTCAGGACTACAGATACAGACTGAGAGTCCTGAGGTGCTTCGTTACATTTAAAATAAAATTATCTCATTTAAAAATGCTTTATAAATATATGGAAACAAAATCTTAGTTGAAATACATGGACAAGTTGTCTTTGCTAGTTGCTGAGAAATAAAGTCAGAGACACTGGACCAAAATGATAGGAAGGAATGGGAAGAGGCTGTTCCTGATCAAATGGGATGCTCAACCTTGGATGGAGTGACAGGAAGAAACTGTGCAGAATGGTATGAGACCTTGCTCACCGAAGTCCAACTACAGGACCCAAAGCGAGGGATGCAAGGAGCACCCCTTAGGCATGCGATTTGGATGCTCCCTATTCCTCCCTCTTGCAGGTGTCAAGGTCAAGAGCATTGGTGAACAAATGCTTGCTCTTGTCATGAAGTTTGTACACTGGAAAGTAAAATGCCAGTATTTCCTTTTCCCTCTATTTCTTCTTTTCTATATTGCTTTCCAAAAGCTTAGATTTCTGTAGATCACAGTTGTTTATGAGTGTGACAATTTTAGGGTAAAAATTTTAATGTTGGGGCTACATCTAGTCAAATTACCAATGGAGATTAGTTATTCTAAGAAAACTAGAAGCAGATAGGTGATCTTTCCAGGATTTGGAGTCATACAGACCTCAGTTTGGTTAGTGGCCTTTTCACCTTATTAATTATGAGATTGTGGGTAAAGCACTGCACATAGTTGTGAGCTTTAATTTCCTCATTTGTAAATGAGGTTGTTACCTCATGGGATTTTCCTGTGGTTAAAAAAATGCTCTAAAGTAAGTGAGAGGTCTTTGTAAAGTATAAATGGCTGTTTAAATATTATTTAATCATTATTTAGCTTTCTGATTTCATCGAAAAAAAGTCAGTGTTAGAAAAACGTGTTAGATTGTTGCTAATGTTGGAATGAGTTTTTTCATTTAAAATTTTTTTTACGCTATCTTTCTTTGTTATCTACTAATAACAAAGAATATCATTAGATGGCTGTAAGAGAAAAAAATACCTGTTTTTTTTCTCTTCTCTATATTCTTTTTTGGGGGAAGGGGTGCTGGGGATCAAACTCAGGGCCTTGTGCTTGCTAGGCCAATACTCTATCACTCAGCTAAATCCCCAACCTCTCTTCTCTATATTCTTGTACAATACTTCTGGTTGCCAGATGTATGGAGTTTTCCCCGTATCAGCCAATTCTCCAATACCAGCTGGGTATCTTACAATCTGATTCAGTTTTGACACTAACTAGAGTTTATGTAGACCCCTGGATTAAGGACTCAGTCCTACCAGCGTGTCTCTTACTTCAAACACCAATCTACAGTCCCAGGTTATCATCTGTACTTTTGACTGGCTGGCTGTAAATCAGAGTTCCCCAAACCCCTTGGGTTTTGGCAACTTTCTGGGATGGCTCGTAGAACTCAGGGGAACATTTACATATACTGGTTTATTATGTCATAAAGGAGTTGATGAAGGCTACAAATGAACAGCCAGATGAAGAGATATGTAATGTAAAATATAGGAATGGGTACCTATGTCTTCTATGGGTTTCCCACCCTGCAACCACCTCGCCTCCATGGATTCACCAATATGGAAGATTTCTAAATCCTGTCTTTGGAGGTTTTTATGAAGGCTTCATTAGGCATAATTGATTAAATAATTGGTCGTCAATAATCAACTCGGTCTTTTAACCCCTCTTCTCCTTCCAGAGGTTGGGATGGGGCAGAGCATTCCAACCCTCTAATCCTAAGGTTGGTTCCCCTGGGAGCCAGTCCTCGTACTGAGGCTACCCAGGTAGTCCTCTAACCTTGTCAGCTCATTAGCATACAGAAGGGTACTTATCAAGTCAGATTCCAAGATTTTTAGGCAGGATGAAGATCAAAATATTTATTTGGTACTATAAATCACAATACCATAGTGATTATGGGCATCTATGTTTTAACTTTATTGATTCTACTCTTTTTTTTTTCTCCAACTTACAAGAACGTACATGTTGAGCATCTGTAATCTGAAAATCCAAAATACTCAAAACTCTGAAACCTTTTGAGTACTGACATGACCTTACAAGTGAAAAATTTCACATCTGACCTCATGTGACAGGCGGCAGTCAAATGCAGAGGCACTAAAAAAATCACACAAATTATCTTTTGGCTATATGTATAAAGTGTATTTGAAATACAAGTGAATTTCATGTTAGACTTGAGTCTTAGCGCCGAAATATCTCATTTATGTATAGGCAAATATTCCAGAATCTGAAAAAACCTGGAATACTTTGTTATTAGCTGCTCAGGTCTGTTTGCTTGATGCTCTCCAAACAAATCACAAACAGTGAGAGGCTTGGTGAACAGGAAAAGGCTTTATTCAAAGCTAGCTCCATGGAGGTGGAGAGGCCTTATGTTGCCACAGTCGCCATCTCCCTGATCTAGGTGTGCAAGGGCCTTTTACAGTAAGGATGAGAGGAAAGAAGAGATACAAGAGACAAGAGACCACTCCACACTTATTTCATTCCTCCCAGCCCTGCCCATTTCCTGTCTCTCCCCGGGAAAATGAAACTGGACCCTGACCTTCTGCAGCCAACATTTGTGTATTTTTTGTCCATTCATCTGAGCTGAGGAGATGAGAGGGTGGTGGTTATGCCCCTGGCCAGAGGAAGTTTGGAGAAGCCACTTGACTCTAAAAAGTAAAAAATATATTTTAACTTTTAAGTTCCAGTTTGCCCTGCTCAGAACTTTGGGTCCCAACATTCCAGATAAGGAATACTCAGCCTGTATCTGTGGATGACTCACAGACTGTTTGTTTCCAACATGCTTATGTAAAACCTGAAAAGTGTCAACTGCTGTGATTTTGTAGTAGTTGTTTCTTTTCCCATTAGCCTGAAATGTGTTAATTGTCTCAAAACATTTATATTATTTGATTTTTTTGTGTATATTAGCTGAAATTTGAGATTATTAGTTGTTTTATTGTGTCTCGTATATATTCCTGCTTTTGAACCTGAGCCAGATTTATAAAGAGGAGGTGAAATTCAGGTAATGTGCCTTAAATGAAAGATTTGAAGTATTCAGTAGCTTGCCTGTGATTATATAGGACAGCTGAAGAACAAGGCTTTACCCAGTGACAGCTTTTACATAGAGAAGAGTTACCGTAAGGAATCTTATTATCTTTACAAGATATTCTGTCTAATGTGGGTTACTTTAAGGGAAAATTACATTTTTTGCAGAAATTCAGGGTGTGAAAAAATGTTTATGAAATTTTTGGACCTTTCCTGATACACAGAGATTTCTTTTTTTTGTTGCAAACGTGAACTATCTGTTTATCCTGTTACATATGGAGGGGAATGGTGGTAGATAGTGCTGTCCCTTGGAGTAATGGCACCCAAGTTCCATTCCCTGCTCAGCTAAATGACTCTGGCTAAAGCCTCTGAAGTGCTCTCTGTTTCAGCCTCCTTAGTGGCGAAGCAGAAATGAATATCTACTGTCCCTGAACTCTTGGAGATGCTAACTTGCCAATTAGATCATGCCTTAAAAGCACTTGGAGTTCTGTTGAGAAATACGTTGTCCCAAATTAAGTGGAGCCCGTGGCTTTAGAAATATAAATATGTGCCAAGAAATAAATCATTGGAGGAGTAAAACATGTAGAGCAAATGACAGGGACTAGAAACGTCGATAAACAGAGATCGGAGAAGATGGTATTAAAGAAAGCAAAGAGGAAAGTGTTGTTTGAGCAGGAGCCGTCGGAGAGGCCTGATTGAGACAGCGACCGTGGCCATGCAGCTCAAGTGGCTTTTGCTTGCATGTTGGTAATGAGTTGAATTTGAAGGGGTGGGCAAAATGGTGGCAACCGGTTTTGTTTTGGCTGAGCCAAAGTGATGCTCTCCTTACGTGCCTGCTACGTTTTTTTTTGAAAGAGTGTTGATTCGTTAAGATGAAGCTGTTATGGCTACAGATTTGTGATTTTACTCCTTTTAAAGATTTGACCAGTAAGGCAGCAGATAGAAATGATAACTCATCAGCATCCAATGAGCCAAATTATTTCCTCCATAAAATATTGTCCTGCCTCCTCTCTCCAGCCACACAGCTGGAAGTCCTTAAGAAGCCCAAGGGTCCTGACTAAGCCATTAACATGTCTGGCTAAAGAATGATGTGGACTTCTTACTGACCGAGCAGCTTGAAGCAACTTAGCAGTGAACCCGATTCTGCCCAGGCAGAGTCTTCTCTGTTCAAGCTTAGCCTGTCCAGACAGGGTCCTGGCCGGGTCTTGGCCCCAGAATGAAAGCAGGAAGGCCAGCAACCTTTCAGGTAATGTACCTGCCTTATAACCCGTGAAAACCTCAAAAATGGCACTCGTCATTCTGTAGTGTAATTACCCTGTTTTGTTTTATTTTACCAAAAGGTAGCTCTCCAAGACCAGAGACTTCTTTTATGTCTGTCTTTCCAGTGTCATTTTCCACAGCGCCAGTAATTGTAGGTTGAATAAACAAAATTATAACTTTCAAGTACCATAAATTCAACCTGCCAAAATCCAAACTTGGTTTTCTCCTTGGTTGGATGGCATCATAGCCCGCTTTCCAGGAACCTAAGTGTTCCATAAATCTTTCAAACTTTGTACACAGATCACCTGGAAATCTTGTGAAAATACAGATTCTGAGTCAATGAGGACCGAGGTTCTGCATTTTTAGTGAGCTCCCAGCAAAGGCTGATGGTCTAGCTCTGTACACTGTACTTTCAGTAGCAAAGGGGCCCAGCTGTGTCCACTCCACAGCTTGTCTTGTTTTGCCCTCATTTTTAGGTATTATAATAAAAATATAAAAAATCGAAGTTTTGTCACTTATGTGCATTAACTATAATTTTATATGTGGCCAAAGACAATTCCTCTTCACTTGAAACAAAAAAGAGGGCAAAAGAGGCAGGCTGCAACATATATGGCTCTTGTCTCTGCTTCATCTCCAAAATGAAATCCATCATCGAGTCTAGTTAACATTTTCCGTGTCCTAATTTTAAGCACTCATCTTTGTTTCTCATTCTCCCACTTTAGGTGAAAGCTTCATTGTTTTCTGCAAGGGTTATTACAATATATTTCATCGTCTGCCTGGCTCTTTGTCCTCCATTCCATTCTCTACATTGCAGCCAAGGTGATATCCAGCAAATGCATCTCTGGTTATGCCAGTCTGTCATTGAGAGGTTTTCAATGTAGTATAAAGCTACAACTCTTCCCTTGATGGATTGCTTTTATACTGGGTGGAAACAGAGGCAGAGGTAAAATAATATGAGAGTTGAGGAGCCAAGAACTTAGAATGATGGTCTGCCCATATTAGGGGACACTCCATGCACCCTATAGGGCTAACTACAGATACTCTTCTTTCCATACATCTGTCCATCCATCCATCTGCTCATTCATCTGCCATCTAGACATCCAGCTAGCTGGGTGGCCAGGCATCCAAAATATCAAGACGGTTGACTATAAGACCATTCAAGATTTTTCATGTCATTTGTGGTAAGAGCCCAATAATTTGATATCCATCCTCTCTGATTCTCTGGCAAGTAAATTGCTTCACTCTTTTCCTATCAAAATATTTGCAGCTCTGGGCCCTGTTGATCCAAAGTCTCTTGTTCACATTCATTTTTTATTTGAATTACTGAAAATTTTAGTGTACCCTAAGCAACAATCTGTTACACATCCAATATCTAAAAGATTGTTTGCCATTTTCTTTTTCTTTCACATTTTTCTTGCTGTGCTTTCAGATAGGGTCTGGTAGACAGTCAAGGTGTGCATATTCTCTTTGAGGTATAAACTTGCCGATACCTATCCAGCCTGCCCAGAGAGTAGGATGCAGTCCATCCTGCCACAGTGCCTAGGGTGGTTATAGGAGAATAATGGATTTCTAGGATTAGGCATTTTGTTTCTGCCTGTTATGGTTTGTGTCTAGATGTCCCCCCAAAGCCTCATGTGGTAAGAGATAGCTGGATCTAGAGTGCATGATTACTAAATTGATCCATTGATTGGTTTGGCATGGTTCTGCTGGGATCAAGGATGTGAAACTAAATTTAAGGGTGGGAGTGCTACCCGCCCTAAGGACAGGTAGCCTAGATAAAAGATACAGGAAGAAGCTAATTAGCTGCTTGTTTGCATTGCTTATTTGAATACATTCCTTGCATTTCTGACTTTACTTTGCTGCCGGTGGGCTGCAGGTTTGCCCTGCCGGTCCGCCCGGCCTCTGACATGCCGCCCTGCCTCGGACCCAGCGGACTATAGACTGAAACCTCTGCAGACTGTGAGCTAATAAACCTTTCTTCCCCTAACTTTGGGTGTCAAGTATTCTGTCCCAACAACGAGAGAAAAGTAACTAAAACACTGCCTTAACAAAGGAGCCCGCTGTGCTTGCTCAGACCTCCTATATGTTGGGGTGGCCAGACTTTAGGAGATGGAGAGAAGAGGAAGTCACCCTATTCTTTGGTGACTGGATGAGCAGGCTGAATATATCCCAGGAATTCTTGCAAGCTAGCCCCCCACCATTGGGCACCTTCTGTTGGAGTGTGGCTACATTCAGGAGCGAATGCTGAGCTCTGTTGACATTTGGTACAGTTTGTTTTCCGAACTCTTTAATTTAGCAACTCATCACAGGGGTTGTTCTTTGTTCATCTTTCCAGGGTTTTCCATATGCTGACTAATGCTTGCAGCTGGCTCTCTAGAGAAAAGTTCTGGGAAAATCAATCAAATGAAATCTTAAAGGGTAAATAAGGTTTTTAAATGTGTTTGGGCAGTGTCTATACAGTTTAGTGGGAAAAAGTGCTTCCAAGGACAGCAGTTTGCCCAGTGGAATACCTCCAAAATGGCAGCAGTGCAATCAGACCCTGGATGGCTGTTTTGTAGCCTGAGTGTCCGGTTCTGCTTGGATTTCCAATGGCTGCTTAAAGCTTGAGAGTGAGAGGGAAAATGAACTGCATTTGACTTGAAGGGATTCACCAATGGAAGAGCAAAGTTGTAAAAATTGTACATTCACATGCATTATTGGAGGTTGGGTAAAGGAAGCTGCCCCAAATATCCCTTCTCAATATTTTCACATTTTCTTTATATTTTTCAGCTTCTGTAAATCTCAAGAAGTAACAAATATGAAGCCTACATTGTGTTTCAGGAAAAAATCCAGAGTGTTCCTTTAGGCTTTTCATACTCGGTACTGCTGTTCTCTGTCTTCTTAGAAATTAAAAAATGAGAAATTTTATCATGGAAATCAACTTATTCAGAGCAGAATTTGTATGACTTTATGGTATAACAAACTTGAAAATCCCTTCTTGTCTTTTGTCCTCTGTTATGAAATTAGACCACAGTTTGCCCATAGGATGAAGTGAATATTCTAGCCACTTGGCATTAAGCGATTAGCTAGTCTTTACAAAGTGACCTTTGGCCATTTGTGCTAATAAGCCCGCAGAGGTCTAGTTTGTTAGTGGTTAACTATGGAGGATTGGCCAGAGGATCCCTTCTACCTATTAAATAGGTCTCATTACAGACTTCCTACCACTGCCAAACCAGAAAAAGCAACTTATTTCTGTTACAGAAAACATAATTGGGAAGATAATTTTGTAAAACATCATTGAATACAGTACACCATTCAGTATGAATGATCTTTTCATTATCTCTTTTTCTAGCCAATCCTTGACATTGTTCCCCTCTGTTAGCAAGAAAGATTAAGGACTGACTGCTTGAAGAAGCAGCATAGAGTCAGTCTGAAGGTGTGAGCAGAAGAATTAGCAGGGCTTCAGCAGGTTATTTATTCTGAGCTACCTTGCCACTTGCCTCCACAACAGGAGCCATTCTGTTGTCTGTCAGCTGTAGGCCTTTCCTCAGAGCAAACAAAGCAGCCAGTAGGGCTTCTCTGAAGATTATCCTGTAAAAGAGACCGTGTGTTACCTGACCACATTTTAAGGGGGCAGCAAGATGGACTCCAGTTGCACTACATTTCTCGAGGCCTTCTGAAAGTGGGAGGGGGAAAATGCATCCCATCTTGGAAATGATGGCTGCTCATGTCCTGTTTAAAAAATTGCCGGCCCTCAGCAACAGGTGAGCTAGCCTTTTGTCTACCTGTGATTGTCAGAGAGGCGGGTCTGGCATTCCCGGTAAGTCTGCCTCTCGGGATCCATGCCATCATCATGCCTTGGCTGAAGTGAGTTGCCAGGGATGGCCCTGTGTCTGTTGTTTGGCACTTCCAGCACAGACGATCTGGGCGATATTCAGAGATCCTGATGATTTTGGAAGAGAGATTTGGACTAAGGAATTAGGCCCTCCACACCCGCAGAGAGAATGATATATAAATTGCCACCAAAAGATGTGGCTCTGTTAAAATGAACTGGATCCCAAACAGAGTTAAGGTTGCTGTGGGGTTTCATGTAGTAAAGTCTGTGGGCAGACAACTGCAAGAGGAACTGATGTGGACTCTGATTCCAAATGAAGCAATTTAAATCCTAGCTCTGCCATTTATTAGCTGGGCAACTTTGGGCAAATTAATTCACTTGTCAGGTCTTCGGTTTCTTCATCTCTAAAATGGGAAGAAGGATAGAAACTGATGGTGCCTGCTTTCTCTGGCCCCTTGGACTTTTGTTGAGATATCAGAGGATATCATGTACATAAAAATGATTTGTACACGGTAAGGATACTCTAATTATTAGCCAGATACTGCAGCTAATTGGACTCTAGCTTCCTCATTTGCCCAGGACTTCCCTTAGCTTTACTCACCTGCGGGCATAACCCTAATTTTGTGTACAAGGCACATTATCATGGGTATGTAATACCCTCATTAATTAATTATATTTCAGCTGATGAATTATTAATTTTATGAGTTTTATTAAACAATGAGTACTTAACAGAAAAAATAAAGTATTGAATTTTTAATATTTCTGTGAATATAAAAAATTTAAATTTTTATAAATTCATTTTATATGATTTTAAAATATTTATATTTTTTGAGTGTTTATAAAAAAGCATCAAAATTTTCAACATTGACTTTTTAGTGTACAAAGTCTAAAAAATTATAACAAATAAATTCCCATATGAACTAGAATGAAAATACTAAGAACTCTACAGCAAAAATAATCTTTACTTGAATTATCATACCTAAGGCCGTCTTCACACATGACAACAGCATGCTCCATACACACATATCCCTTACACATGTGCTTTGCTTTCCCGGCCTTTTTGTAGGACATAGTTGACATCTCGCTGGTCTTGCTATTTTGTCAGGAGGTTCTTACTATACAATGTGTAGTGACCAGGAACATAAAATATCAGTAAAATAAAGTACTAAATTTTTACATGTATTGCACATTTAGGATAAACATCAACACTTTCACGTCAGCTGTGTACTTGCCAATAAAACCTAAAAGGTAACATCAGAAATAAATTCCTATGTGAACTACAGTGTAAATACAAGTGCAAGTCTACCACAGAAATAATATTTGCTTCAACTGTCACCCCTCAGGCAGTCTTCATACATGACAACTGCATGTTCCATGCTCATGTCTTGCTTACACCGATAGCATGTGTGTTTTGTTTTCCTGTCCTTTTTTGTAGGGCACAGTTGACACTTTTTTGTTTCTCCTGTTGTCATAGTGGCTCTTTTTGATGCGGGGCCTGCCTCTTCACCTGTCAGCTCACCAGTATATGCGCCACAATTTTTCCATATAGTTTTCTTGTGCACTTGTTATTTTCTTTGTAAACTATCAAACTCTTTATCCCACAACATGTTTAGGATCAAGTAAAAAACAACCATTGGCCAATGCTTTTTGTTTTGAGTGACATCATAGTTGCTCCGTAGTTCATCGACTACATCTATTCCACCTTTGGTTTTGTTGTAGAAAGTTACCATCTCAGGTTTCATTTTGTGGAGGTTTCTCTGTCAATGTTTCCATCATGGTGCAATGTTAACATGTTGACATCAGCAGTACCAGTTTGTTTTTCTTTGCCATATACGAGGTTACTATTATATCTTTTTGAAATCTGAAGATTGTACTATACAGTTCTCTGTTTTGAAATTGCAAACATTTCATTTTAAATTTCAGCTTTGTTCTTGCATACAGTCTTGCACTGGTCACCTTATGCTCTGTTAGCAAATTTAACATCAATTGGAAACTGGTAAATCCATTGTCAGATGTCACATTCCAGTTGGTTTGGGAGATGGGAGCAATAAGTCTTTTCACAATATCATTAATTTTATTACCATATGAATAAGGGCCCGGTGGTTAAATTCCAGGATAAACTTCTAAATTAAAAGCATGATGTCTTTGTGTCTTTAAGGGCATAAATTTTTCTGCCATATTTTGAAGGGTTTTTTTTTGTTTGTTTTTTTGGCATATACAGCCTAAAGATACAGTGGCCATGAAATACTGCTAGATGTTCATCACTAGTCATTTATTCAGATGGTGTGTGAATTTCTTGACAGTTACCCACAAATTGTTCAAACAATGAGCACATAGCAGCCGCATTATTGGTTCCTTTTCTTTCTTGGTGTGTGCTTTAGTCATCAGCTGTCAGGCAATTTTGAAGGCAACCAAATCTCCTCAGTGTCATTGTTATTCGATAAACCTGTAGCCCACACCCATAAGTCTTTTACATCTGTAAATCTTTTTTTACATTCCTATGATTTTAGCAAGATAAAGTCATTCTAAAAGAACAGCAAACCTATGAATGCTTTCAATCAGCATCATAATAAACACATTTTTAAGTATGGCTATCAGTGCATACAGAACATTTTACCTGTATTCCATCATTTGTAGATTTTACAACATCTTGTGGTATTTTTTCTGTTACAAACAATTTCCAACGTTGTGGCAGTGGTGGCATTCCATCCAGTAGTTTTCCCCTCTGCCAAGATCCTCACTATATTTTTGGACGTAGTTCTAACATTGCATTATTCCATTTGGTTATGTGACCATTTTGTACCATTTTGACTAGTCAATATGTACTAACACTGATGTTTTCTTCATCATCTGAATCAGGAGGTCATTCCCTGTGTCTGTCTGTGTCAGTCAGTTCTTGCTCCATTTCACTGTCACAGGAACTTTGGCTCACATGGCCAATGTCAAATCCTAAATGCACACTTGTTGCTGCTTTGGAGCTCCTGTACACAGCTTGCCTTCATCTGGCAAGTGGATGAATGCATAATTGGGTTCCTGCTTTCTGCACATCCAGCTACTGTGAGCCACACCCACATTCCATTATGGTACAGTTCATATGTACATAACAGGTGAAGAGTGTGAGTATATTTTACCCACTATAATGCTCAGGTAAATATACCCAAAACTTGTTATGTAGAGCACAATGTAGGTATAAATCCCAGTTTTTTTGGTTTTGCACAGGTGCACACAAATTGCTGTTTGTCTTTCCAAGTGAGTAAATGCAAAGGTTGCTTCCCGTATCCCCCACACGCAGGTACAGAGATGCCCAGCCAGCTACTATAACGTTAAAGTACAAATTTACAGTAGAAAAGTATGTGATGGGTTTTTTTTATTCCCACAGTTATGCCCATTAATGAATCCCTTCTCTTGTGGTGGTCATGTAGGTCCATTTAAATGTGGTTCTGTGTGGTTAATCAATGAACTCTCAAAATGTGGGAAGTGCCTTTGGACAAATGGAAGGACACACAGCATTTTCAACCATGTTATAGGTGGCTGTCACCTTGTGAGAACCCCTCTTCGAGAACTGCCTTCAGATCTGTTGTTTGCAAGTCACATTAGAAACATCTTCCAACATAGTCACTTTTTGAATTGTTTGGACAGGACCTTGCCACCATTTCTAATATCACAGTATTTAGATTATGGAATGTCAGATTTATATGCTTCTTAGAAACCTTCTAGTCCAGAAGTTTCCAAACTATGTTCCAAGACCCCAGCTGTTTAGAGAAGGGACATTAAGGTCAAGGACACTCCAGTACACCACAGTCATTGATGCTGAGATGCCATTAGTTGTAGCTCATACCATCAGTTTAGTATTGGTACTTCAGAAATACTAAAAGAATATACACAATCATTGTAAGATCCCTCCTTCTTTTAGATGTGAACTGCGAATAAATACAGCCCATTGCCAAATCAAGAAAATGTAGTGTTTTCTGTTAAACACTAAAATTCTACACAGTTCAAATGACTTTATTTCTTTGCTCTGTTTTATATGTTCAGCCTATGTGACAGTTAAGTTTGATTTTTGTCAACTGGATTGGGTTGGGAGCTGCGTAGGGGATTGGTGACATGTACTTCTGGGTGTGTCTGGATGGGTTGTAGAAGTGTGACCTTGGGTTCCATATTTGGTGCCTTTCTCCTTCCTCTCTGGAGCTGTTCTCCTACTGTGCTTTCTGGCCACAATAAACTAAGCAGCTTTGCCCTTCCATATCTTTCTGCCATGATGTTTCCGCCTTGGAGCCAGCTCATCATGGGCTGAATCCCTTGAAACTGTGAGCCAGATTAAACTTCTGGTCCTTTAATTTGTGGATGTTGAGTATTTGGTCCCGGCAATGGGAAAGTTGACTAATGCAACATATGACTACGGTTTCATGTAACAGAAAATTTCTATACCTAAAAAGATGTAAAAATGACTTAATCTGGCTCTACCATGTCCAACTCACAGCCCGTGGGCCACATGTGGCTCTGGACAGCTAGTAATGTAGCCCCACAATATCATAAACTTTTAACGTTATTCTATGATTTTTAGTGTTTTTTTTCACAGCTTGATTGTGTAGTGTGTAGGTGAGAACAGAACACTGTAGGGGGAGGACCTAGTGCAGTTGTAACTCCATCTCTTGTTCTCACCACACACAGCTGAATGGAAACCTGCATGTATCAGACATTACTTGTGTTTGTGTGAATGGGTAAAACAAGGTGAAATAGCCTACTAGTTTTGTGTTTGTGTTGGCCTCTTTTTGTTTAATGTTACAATAAGGCTATTTTAAAGACAAAGAAAATTCTGTTGCATATATACTATATTTGATGTTTTATTTGTGGCCCAAGATACTTCCTCTTCACTTAGTGCAGCCCAGGTCAGCCAGAAAGTTGGCTACCCATGATGTAGATTATTTCTTCTGTAGAGGTCCAGAGAGGAGATAGTCATACAGGTAGTTGATGGTAGGAGTGGGACTAGCGTTTGGACCTCTTGCCTGCCACAGCAGTTCTCCTCCCAGTGTCATAGTGCCCCTTGCCCACAGCCATATTGCATTTCCAGTGCAACTTTCCTTCGCCATTACTTGGTTTGCATGTAAGAATTGTAAACCCATCTTACTGAAATTTACTGCTACGGTTTGAATGTGTTTCTCAAAGTTCATGTATTAGGAACGTAATCCCTAATGCAGTTGTGTTGAGGGATGGGACTTTCAGAAGCGATTAGGTCATGAGGGTTCTGCCCTCATGAATGGACTAATGCTGTTATCGAGGGAGTAGACTAGTTGTCGCAGGAGTGATTCCTGATGTGTTCACCCGCATTTCCTCTCTTCTTCACCTCTGTCATGACTTCCACCATGTTATTCTGACAAAAAGTCTCTACCAGATGTGGCCCACCCATCTTGAGCTTCCTAAACTCCATGACTATAAGCCAAATAAAGATTTGTGTTTGTTAAAAATTACCTGGTCTGTGATATTCTGTTATAGCTCCAAAACAGATGAAGAAAGTTACCAACAATAAGGGTATTTAATGTTACTAAAGTTCTTTGTATTTTACAGAGCAGTTTTGCATCTGTTTTTTCTTACATCTTTACCACAGCTAGTGAGGTGGGGTAGCAATAATATCATCATCATAATCATTATCATCATCATTGTTATATTAATACTAGCATCTCAGTTCCTTGCATGAGAAAACTGAGACTCACCTCAAGATCATGCAGGCAGTGACAGAACTGAGATGACCATCCATGAGTCCTGACTTGATGTTGTCACACATCAAAGCAAAGCATAAGTCTAAAGATGTCTCAAGAAAAGAGAGATTCCTGAGAAGCTTGCTGGAACATCATTTCATTGTAAGGTGCAGCTCATCTCTACCAGTCAGTCCAAGTAACCACTATCTCAGAAACCCCAAGTCATTGAATGATTTGGACTGCAACTTACTGCCATCAGCTGAGACCTAGGGGCCGTATACCGAACCTTGAGTGTTTACTGTAACAGAGACAGCTAAGGTTCACCAGTGGGCTAATGGCCAATCCCAGTGCTTCCTACACTACTTGTGAGAACACCAAGCCAAAGAGCATCTGAGATTGATCCCAAAGGGCAAGTCTAACAGTGGTCCAGTGGTTAATGTGGGGATTAGCTGTTGCTTTGGATAATCAGTCTCAAGTTTATGCTGGGAGACAGGAAAGCCTCAAGGACTCATTTCACTTGGCTGCTTCTCTGCTGCTATTTTGCCTCTTTAAATACATCTTTCCTTTTAAAAATTTAATGAGACAATATCACTTTTCTAAACTTTTAAATGATTGATCATTTTTTAGCTGGCACAGAAATGTTTGTAAATGTTAATACTTAAAATAACATATTAGGAAAGAACAAAATCCCTGCCCACTTGTTTGGTTCCTTTGGTGAGTGGAGTTGGCGCCATTTCTTGCATTTAAGAGCCCAAGCCCAGCTCAGCTGAACTTCTGGATGTCTGTTGAGACTCAGAGGGCAACGAAGACATTTAAGCTTCTTAGTACTGGCCTTGTGCCCTTCATGTGAGGACTACAGTGTTGGTTAGTTGGCTGTCTAAGAACTGGTCCTGCCGTTCCTTTTCCTTTCGTGGATGAATGAAAAGCTTTCATCTTCAGTGTTGGCAAGCTCTATGATGTCAATTTCATGTAGTTTAATGGAAAAAAGCTAAACACACAATTGTAAGTAAACCGTCTCATGAAATACTTTAGGATTCTGAATAACAGTTGGTGGTTAGGCTAAAATTTTGTAGGCCATCGTTTCCTTCAATTTTAAACACAGACAGTCTTCAGAGCCAGAAACTACATGCTTTGGTGTTTGTCAGATGAGGATCCCTCTTAACCTTGCTCATAGAGAAATTACAAGGGTGGTAATTGCCAGTGGATTCCCTAACTCCCTGGTCAATTTATACGTGTGTATGTGGGTTGTTAGAGTGATGATATCATATGAAAAGCACACTGGCAACACGATGGCTCCTTAATCATTTTCTCCCTCTGGGAGAGCAGAATGGGATACACATAAAGGTTTGCTTTCATTATTGAAGAAAAATATGCACATTTGTTGAGGTTAAGATGTTTAGTCAGTGAGTTTTATTTAATACAGTTGAAAGAATTCCATGGTAACTTAGTAAGCCAACATTTAAAAGAATGTGTACATAGACAGCATTTCAGAGCAGGCAGTGTGAAGTCTGAGGGAGGGGAGAGGCAGCGAGAGGGGCTAATTAATCAGCCACATTTGCCAGGACAGTATATAATCATACTCAATTTGATGGAACAGGCTTTTAATGGCTAACATATTTCCCAATTCCAAACCAAGGACTACTAAGTTATTTTAACTGCTGTAACCTCAGATCCTTTTCCAGGATCTGGCCATAGAATCGAGGGTCATAAATGCTAGTCGACTAAGTGGGTAGGACTGAGTTGTGGAGGATGCTACCTAAGGATAATGAGGAATAACAGTTCACCAGCAAAAGCAGGACACAGAGACAGGAGGGCAAGCAGAATAGAATCATATCTGAAACCATAATTTGGGGGTTCCAGAATAAGATAATTGAAGAGACAAAATTTGAGATGGACGAGCACAAAGATGAACATTTAGATTTGTCAAGGAGATTCTGAGAAAAATGTTAGTGCAATCTCAGAGGGTTAAATTCTGGAGCACTGTTAGGGTTTATATCTAAAATGATCCCAAAGCTTCATGTACTCATTGGTGGGGCTTTTGAGAGATGACTAGAACATGGGTGTGTGATACTAGCGCACTGGTGGGTTTATGGCTTGGCGTGATGTTGTGAGGTGAAGCCTGATGGGGTTAGACCACTGAGGACATGGCCTGGAAGTGTATATTCTTCCTGTTCCCTTGATCCTTCTCTGCTTCTGCCTGCCATCATGCTATGAGCACTTTCTCCTCTGCCATGCCCCTCTGCCATACCAGCCTATCTCGGAGCCAGCAGACAATGGACTGAGACCTTTACAAACTGTGAGCCAAAATAAACTTCTTGTCTTTTAATTTATAGGTGTCTGGTATTTTGTCCAAGCAACAAGAAAGTAACTAAGACAACCACAAACCACAGGTGACCCAGACTGTTTCATTGCTTCTAAACTAAAAACCCTTCCAGCCCCATATAAAGTAAGGTGGCACCATAACCTGCATTTATGAATTCGTGCATTGAATTGACTTGTATTGAGTGGTATCAGAGAGAGGAAGGGGGTAGCTCAAGTGGCAGCCAGTTTGTCCTAACCTTGGACTAACATCAGGGCAGTTGTGAACTTGGCATGAGAGGGAACCTGTCAGCTGTGCAGATGTAAAATGAGCAATTCTCAGATCTGGAAGGGACTGTGGAGCTCATTGACTCAACTCCCTCCAAAGAATATTTGAAGAAACTGAGGCCCTAAGATGGAAAACAGTTTGCCTTATGTCACCTACGAGGTTAGTTGCAGGATAGACCTAAGATGTAGGCCACCTAATTGTCAGGGTAATGCTTGTTCCTCTATATATACCTTCATGATTTGGCAATAGAGATCACTTACATGCCAGTCTGGAGACAGAGGACTAAGGGACTTGTGCAAAAATCACAGAGTGGCAGGAGCCAAGGTGTCTGTGATTCTAGAGTCTGTGGACGTAGCTGTAGGAGTATGTGATAGAGTATTTTGTGGTGGGAAGAGGAAAAAACACTTTAAGGGGGGTTTTTCAGGGAAGGCATCTTTAAGAAGGTTATGTATAAACTGAAATCCAAGGGACTGGGAAGAAATGAGCCATAGAAAAACTGGAGGAAGACAGGCTGAGGGAATTGCAATTGCAGAAACCCTGAAGTTAATTTGCCCTAAAAACTGTTGATGAGGTCTTTGCTTAAGCCTTTTAAAGAGATTATTATTATTTTTTATTATTATTATCATTACTGTTATGGTTTGTATTTAGATGTTCCCCCAAAGCCTCATTCTGTCATTGGTGGAGCTTTTAGAGGTGGCCGGGTCTAGGGTGTGTGAAATGTGGATTAAGGGTGTGATACTGGGATGAAGGGTGTATACGTGGTACTAAATTATTCGACTAATTTGCATTAGCATAATTCTGGGCGTGGATTGGTGGATTTACTGAAGGCAGGACCCCACCCTTGGTGTGGACTACACCATCCAAAGGCTTGTAGCCTGGATGGATAAAAAGGAAAGGCAGGCTTTCTGCTCGCTGTTCTCTGCTTTGCTGCCTTCTGCCTGCCATACCATGAGCGTGCCCCTCTGCCATGTCACCCTGCCTTGGACACAGCTGACTATGGACTGAAATCTCTACAAACCGGGAGCTGAAATAAACCTTTCTTCCTTTAATTTGTGAGTGTTGGATATTTTGTCTTAGCAACAAGAAAAGTAACTAAGACAATCATCATTATTATTACTGTGGTGCTAGGGATTGAACTGAGTGCCTCACACATGTTAGGCAAATCATCTAGCACTAAGCTACATCCAGGGCCCCTTAGAAGTAATTTTTGGCAGAACCATTGCTGTCTGGAATGTTCATTGAGCAAGGGTTGCATTGTTGGTGCATCTAACTCAAAAGTCTCCACCAGAGGCTCATGTCGTGAAACTTCCCTTAAATCTTATCTATTTGTTGAGTTTTGATAAGGGCAGGATGGATCAGGATAGTAATGAGAAGAAAATAAGTTAGGAATTGTTTTAAGTGCCCATAAGTCCAGGTTACTGGTAAAATAGTGACAGATATTTCCCTTCTCAGGTTTTTAAAATGTGTCATGTAACAAGGATTCCTAGAAGTATTTCCCTGTGTCCATTGGAGGCTTATATTTGCAGAGGCAACTGCTACTAGAAACAGAAAACCATTCCTGTGTGGGCTAGACCCTGGAATAAAGGATTACAAGGTCAGGATTTTGCTTCCTGCTCTGGAACTTACTTGCCTTTGGCCCTGCAGCCTTTACTTTCCTGCTCTGTGTGTGATATGTGTAAAATGCCTATCCTTCTCTTTTCTAACACAATTGTAGTTTCATCAGTGGGATTTGTGAAGGCCTTAACGAAATCCAGTTTCTCCATAGTATTGATTATCAGGGTGTTCTTTGGTAGTGACTTAAAGAAAAGCATGCTCTTTAAAAGAGTGCATATGAGTTGCCTTGCACATTGCCTGCTGCAAAAAGACAATGGAACACATATTTAGGCTCCTTATTCCTCTGTCCTCGACTGCCTTGGCGATCATGCATTTCAAAGTTTCATTTTTCAACATTCAATACTGAACACACAAAACCGGTGAACAAGAATTGGTTATGAGATTATTTTGTCCAACAAAGGTGTAGAAAGCATTTTTCTAAAATAGAGTACACTTACATGTGTTTGGATCTGCATTTTATTCTTAAGTGAAAACAGTTTTCACATGAGTTAGAACGAATACAATAAAATTCTATTATTATAAGCTCGCCATTAAATTTGAAGGTGTTTAGGATCCCGGAATGGCAGATGGTGGAGTGAATGTGAATATAGTAGGGATTCATATTTACACAATTGTCTTCTATCCAGTTAAGAATGGAATTTGGGTGGGATGGGTGGAAGCATCTAATGTTCTCATTTACTACCACCTCTGCAGCTATTTAAGTGACGACCACTCTTGGTGATGGGGAAATTCCCATGCATGAAACACTACCTCCCTAAGGACTTTGATGCAGGGCAGAGGTGATTACAAGAAATCACTGGTGCTGCTCTAAAGCTCCATATTCCAAGATTAAACCACAGGATGAAGTAATATACATTTTTCCTTTGAAGAGCAGCTGCAGGGAAATCAGGATAAAAATGATTGTGAAGCGAAATATAATGCTCTAGGGGGAAGAAAAAGAAGATACTGTAAATTTAAAATCATTACAAAACTGACCGTCTGTGTTATATATTCAACTACAGCTTTTCAGTTTGTTACACTTTGAAAAATGACTTCACAATGTGTACCCCCTTTCCCTCACCTTCCTTGGCCTTAGGAAAGTATTCTCTTTTCATAAATGTAGTTAGCAAAAATCTTTGCCTTATTCAGTTGTGATTTTTTTGTTTTGTTTTGTTTTGGTTTTTTTTGGTTTGACGTTCAAGTCAGTAGTTCTTTGTATAAAGGTGCTGTATTTGCTTATTTCTTTCCATTTAACCCTTCTATATAGTCTTCCATTGCTAATTCCATTTTAGCAATCGCAGATGCACCATTGGGTAGCCACTGAGCCATGAGATAAATCAAATTAATGTGGAATTAACAGTTGAAAAATCTCTTTCTGCCTGGATTTAGGAAACAAGAGTCTGGTCCACGTTCTTTGGGAAATTCTCAGGCATGAAAAATCTTGGCATTTCCTGTTTCGAGATAACTGAGTGTTAATCCTGGTGTGTGTGCATGTGTGGTGCTGGAAATTGAACCCAGGGCCTTGAACAGGGCCTTGCAGTACTCAGCCTCTTAGCTAAACCTCTGTTACTAGCAGCAGCCCTGGCTTAGTAATCATTTAAAGGTATTTTACTTCATTAGAATAGAATTTGCTCATGCAGAAAATCATATTTATGTATTAGCCAGGCTATTACACCTCATAGCTAGCCATTGTCTCTAATCAGAGAAGACAGCCTGGTGATTGGCTCCATGCTGGGTGAGGTCCTTGACAATGCCTAATTCCAAGCCTGGGATTCCAGTGGGCTAATTCAATGGGTCTGGCTTTCAAACACTTCCACCCTTTCGAATTTAGTAAAGCAAAGACACGGGCAACCCATGTACAACTCAGCTACTTTGATAGGACTGTCCAGGGCTCCTAGTTCTCCCTTATCAAAAAAAACATTTTTCATACATAAATCACATACCATGTAACTCACTCATTTTAAAAGGGAAAATTAAATGGTTTTATTTACAAAGTTGTGCGTCTAAAACTATAATCAATTTTAAAATATGCCAAAAAAGAGCTTCCATATTCCTTAGCCGTCACTCCTAGTCTCACCATTTCTCACAGCCTCAGGCAATTACTGAACTACTTCCTATCTCTGTAGATTTGTGTATTCTGTACATTTAGCATAAATGGAATAATACAATGTGTGGTCCTTGTGATTGGCTTCTTTGTTTATTTATGTTGTAGCATCAATTAGTATACTTCATTTTATTTTGTTGCTGAAAAATGTTCCATTGTATGGGTATACCACATTTGTTTATCCATTCATTGGTTGATGATCATCAGGGCTGTTTCTTGACTATTGAGAATAATGCTGCTATATACATTGTGTACAACTCTTTGCACAGATATTTTTCATTCCTCTTGACATAAAATTGTCAGGCATTATGGGATCTGTATGTTTAACCCCCTGAGGACATGCCAGATTGTTTTCCAAAAAGGGTGGACCAGTTTACATCCTTATTTGCAATTATGAGGCTTCTGATTTCTCCCCATTTTTGCCAACCTTTGATATTATTGTTTTTTTTAAATTCATCATAGCCATCTTAATGGATGTGAAGTGATACTCATTGAGGTTTTTATTTATATTTCCCTAATGACTAATCATATTGATCATCTTTTCTTCTGCTCATCAGCAATTTGAATGTTTTCTTTGGGAATCTGTCTACAGTTTATTGCCTATTTTATATTTTTGCTATTTGTCTTTTAATTATTGAATTGTAATCATTCCTTATATGTTCTAGATTATTCTTATCAGTTATAGGATTTGCAAAAATGTTTTCCCATTCTGTGAAGTTTTTTTTCACTTTCTTGATGTTACTGTTTGAAGCACAAAAGTTTTACATTTTGATGATACTCTAAGAAATTTTTCTTTTTGTTTGTCTTTTTGGTTTCGTAGCTAAGAAACCATTGCTGATCTAAGTCATGAAGATTTACAGCTATGTTTTCTTCTTAGAGTTTTATAGTTTTGGCTCTTATATTTTTTTCTGTGATCCATTTTCAGTTAACTTTTATATATGGTGTGAAGTAGGGGGTCCAACTTCATCTTTTTGCTGGTGAATATTAAATTCACACAAGACCGTTTTCTGAAAAAGCTATATTTGATTGTTCCCTCCCTAGCCCACAGTAGACATTACGGGATAATTTCCAGGGAAGGGGCAGGTGTGAGGTTGTGGTAAGCTGGCTCCAGCAATGGGGGCATGATGACCACATCTTGGGTATTCACCTGTGACAACCTGTTTCTTTTCAACATTAACATGGAACCACTTATAGAAAAGTATAGGATTCCATTTTTCATGCAGTACCTTGCCCACTGGCCAGAGTATTTTAGCATTGTAGAGGCACCTGGTAGAGAGTTAATGGGTTATATGCAAAGGCATTATAGTCTGTTGACTATCCGGGATGCACAGAGAAGCTGGGAGTGGTGGTACATGCCTGTAATCCCAGCACTTGGGAGGCAAAGGCAGGAGGATTGCTGGAAGTTCAAGGGCAACCTTGGCTACATAGTGAGTTCAAGGCCAGCCTGAACTACATAGGAAGACCCTGTCTCAAAAAACTGAAAAACAAAACAAAACAAAACAGAAAACCCCCAGAATACTGGAGAAGTACAGCTGAAAAAAAAATTTTAAATTATGGGAAAGACCAAGTAGGTACTGTACAAAAGGAGAAATCAAACGAGTAATAAGGAAAATGTATTCAGCTCCACTAGTAATCTGAAATGCAAATAAAAATCATAATGACCTACCATTATGCCATAATACTAAAAAAAGTTAAATATCTGACTCACCAAACTTTGGTATTTTGAGAATGTAAGTTGGCAAAAGCAAGTTGGAGGGTTGGGGGTTTAGCTCAGTGACAGAGCACTTGCCTAGCAAGTACGAGGCCCTGAGTTCCATCCTCAACACCAAAAAAAAAAAAAGTTGGAAAACAATTTGGCATTATCTAATAAATTTGAAGATATCATACCCCTGTGACTCAGTAATGACCATTAGAACTGTAGACCTTAAGAGACTGCATCAGAGACACACATGGACATTCATAATTTGAAATAATAACCCCAAAATGGAGGTGGAGGTGTGCCTCTGTGTAAAGTGCTTGTCTAACATGCTCAAGGTCCCAGGTTTGAGCCCAAGAACCACAAATAAGAACAAACAGATAACAATGCCATAAACCCAGAAATGTTTTTCAGTAAGATTGTGGATAACTTGTTCGTGTAGTCATACAATGGAATGCTAAACAATAGTGGAGACGAATATGTACTTTCTCATATTATTAACTGAGAAGGGTAAGTCACATACAAATATAAAGTATGATTCCATTGATGTAAAATTTTATTTATTTTCTGGTCCTGGTTATTGAACCCCTGGCTTTTGCACCGAGCTACATGTCCAGCGGGGCCCCCCTTCCCATTTATTTCTTTGTCTATCTATCTATCTATCTATCTATCTATCTATCTATCTATCTATCTATTTTGTGCTGGGGATGGAACTCAGGGCCTTGCACTTCCTAGGCAAACACTCTAACCACTGAGCCAAACCCCCAGACTTCCATTTATTTTGAATAAGGTCTCACTACGTTGCGCAGTCTGGGCTCGAATTAGTGATCCTCCTGCCATGGCCTCACAGAGTGCTGGGGTTACAGGCCTGCACCACCATACCCAGCTCCACTGATAGAAATTTCAGAAACAGTAGAAACTGTATTAGATAGTAAATCTACAGTAAGAAGCAAGGGTACAGAAGAGAAAAATGAGGGTCTATTTTATGCCATAATCTCAGAAGTGACTTCCAGTAATTTTTCTGTATTCTGTTTGTTAGAAGTGAGTCATCATATTCATCTGCCATTCAAAAAGAAGGGATTACACACAGACATGAATAACAGAAAGTCTGGGTCATTGAAATGCATCATAGAGGCTATCTACCACAATGTCCCTTTTTGAACATTCTACCTTAAAATAATATTATACCATTTCATGTAGTGTGAAAAATATATAACAGTGCAGAATATGTATTTTAATTTTCTTCCTCCCAGATTTTGTGCTATTTTTTCATAATTTTCTACATGATCTATACATCACATAGTTCAACTTAATACTATTACTAGTTTTTTTAAAAATAATTTTAAAAATGAAAAACAGATCTTTAAGAGTTACATATTTATCATTTACCATACTCTCCATTTCTTTTTGTATTTCCAATATTTCATCCGGTAATATTTTACTCCTGCTGAAAGAACTTTGTTTATTATTTCTTATTGTGCTGGTATTCTGGCAAAGAATTCTCTCTTAAAGAAAGGAAAAAAATAAGAAGTGTAAGGATTGAAAGTGATAATATAAAATATCATTATATGCAGTTGATATGATCATATACAGAAGAAAAACAGTGCAATGGGTAGGAAAATGATACAAATCAATGTTATGGTTTATATCTAGAAGCCCCTGCCAGAAAGCCTCCTGTAGTCATAAGTGGGACTTTTGGGAGGTGATTGGATCACAGACGCATGCTCCTCATCAGTGGATTAGTCCATTGATGAGTTTGTAGCCAAATGTGATGTTGGAACGTGAAGCCAGGTCATAGGAGGTAAGTCACTGGGGATATGGCCTGGAAGGCTCTATCTCCTTCCCTCCTGCCCTAACTTCTCTCTCCTTCCTGTTCCCATGGCACGAGCAATTCTCCTCTGCCATGACCCTTTGCCATGCCATCTTGCCTTGGAACCAGTTGATTATGAACTAAAATCTCTACAAACTGAACCAAAATAAACCTTTCCTTCCTTTAAATTGTGGCTATCAGGTATTATGTCTCAATGATGAGAAAGTAATTAAGATCTATTTTGGTGCCAGAGACTTGGGGTTGTTGTTGCAGCTGTACTTGACCAATGTAGTTTAGAAACCTTTGGAACTGGTTTGTGGGAGGACTTCAGAAAGGTTTATAGATGGTGGCTGGAGAAGCCTTAGAACACTATAAGCAGAGCTTGATGGGAAATTCTGGTCGGAGCTCAGAAGACCAGAATGCTGATAAAAAGACAGACAGTAAAGACCGGGTTCAGGAGGTTTTAAGTGGGGAAAAATTAGTATGGGTATCTTCCAGGTGACCATATTAGACAATATTAGATGCTCCTATAGAAGAAGCCCTTGTGTTGTATAAGAAGTTTCATGAAGGTTGTGTACGATAAATTGTAGGCGTGCAGACTTACTCTTCATCGATTGACAAACGAACAGATTAGAACCTGCAGGCCAATATCAGCAGGTGGAAAGGACAATTGATAGTGGAGAGGGGCAATGGTTGAGTATGAGTACATCCAACCACACAGACAGTAGTTTTTATGTCAGTATCATTATTGAGCATCACATTTTCATAACCTAGTAAAGTAGAAGGTATTCCCTAAGATCCTGAGACGACCATATATATATATATATATATATATATATATATTTCACACAACGACTGATATATATGAAGTGCAAAGTAACGCATGAGTATGTATATATACTTTATAATCTTACCCACATATATGAATGAAAAAACTAAATTGCAATCATTATACTTTACATATATCATTATAAACATTGTACTTTAGAGAGGTTGGAAAATATACCAGTATTTTAGAATGATTCCATGGGCATAAGGTTTAAATATTATGTTAGTTCAAAATACACTCAGTTATTTTTTTTTATTTTTTAACCAAGAACATGTATTGGTACATTGTCCATATATTGATCACATTTAACATGTTTGTTTTGTACCTGTACATGGTGTCTCTTGGTCAAAGTACACTCAGTTATCACACACAACAATGCTTTCTTCAATGAGACTCGAAAAATGAGAAGTCATCGTATTTAATAAAATAGGAATTTGTCTGCCAACATGGTCAGATTAATGAACACATTTAACATTAATGTGCTTGCCATTTTCTTGGTGCATGCTCCCTATATTAAATCCATTTGAAAATTTTTATTAGTACCTATTTTTAGTACATAATGTTTATATTCCTTGTGTGGAGTTAGGACAGGTACCTAACACATCTTTTGGTGGCGGGGTATGAGACAGGGTCTCAACATGTGGTTCAGGCTGTTATTGAACTCACTGTATAGCCCAGGCTGGCCTCGATCGCAGTGATTCTCCTGCCTCAGCCTCCTGAGTGCTGGGGTTACAGGAGTCTGCCACTGTGCCCAGCTTTACATAACACATTTTAATGCTTTTTTCATCCGCATTCTTTCCTTCCCTATCACCTCCTTCCACCTCTTGATCACCTTCCAATGTGAGAAAGATCTATCTCCCTGTCTTATTATCTTATTTTGCTTAATTTTTTTATAATTTGGTTTCTCATATAAGAGAGATCATGCTATATTTAAACTTGTGTGTCTGATTTATTTTGCTTAATATTATGGGCTCAAGGTGCATTCATTTTCCTAAAAGTGATTCAAGTTTTTCTTTCTCTATGGCAGAGTAGTATTCCATTGTGTGTAAACACCCCTCTTTCTTCATCCATGCATCTATTGATGGACATATACACCCTTTCTAAGATTTATTGTGCTACTATAAACATGGGTATGCATACATCATTGTGGTATGATGTCTTTAACTCCTTTGGGGAGGTACCTAGAAGGGGAATACCTGGATCAAATGAAGTTGCTAGTTTTAGTGTTTTGAGGAATCTCCATACTGATTTTCATAGTGGTTGGATTAGTTTACATTCCCACCAACAATATAGAAGGGTTCCTTTTTCCCCCTGCAACCTTGCCAGCATTTGTTATTATTTGATTTCTTGATGATAGCCATTCTTTCTGGGGTAAGATGGAATTTCAGTGTGTTTTAATTTGCATTTCTCTAATGGCCAACAACATTGAGCATTTCTTCATGTAGTTATTGGCCATTTTTTCTTTTTCTGAAAAAGGTCTGTTTATTTCAGTTGCTCATGTTTTGATCGGGTCTTTTGTTGGGGGGGTCTAATTTTTTTGAGTTTTTTATTTATTCTAGATATTAGACTTCTGTCTAAGGAATAGCTGGCAATTTTTTCCCCTATTTTGTAGGTTGCCTCTTCACTCTGTTGGTTGTCACCTTTGCTATGCAGAAGTTTAATTTGATATGATCCTGTTCATTGATTCTCAGTATTATTTCCTGTGCAACCAAGGTTCGATTTGGAAAGTCCTTGCCTAAGCCTATGACTTCAAGAGTTTTACCTGCTTTATCTTCCAACAGGTTGTTTCTATTTTAGCATTTATTTCTTTGATCCATTTTTCTTTTAGTTTAGTAGATGGTAGGAGATAATGGGTCTAGATTCAATCTTCTGCATGTGGATAACCAGTTTTCCCAACACCATTTATGAAAGATGCTACCTATCCTCCAATGTGTTTTTGACCTTTTTATCAAAGATCAAATAGTTGCCAGGCAGGGTGGTGCATGCCTATAATCCTGGGACTTGGCAGCCTGAGGCAGGAGGATCACCATGAGTTCCAGGCCAGGCTGGGCTACATAGTGAGTTCAAGGCCAGCCTGAACTACAGAGCAAGACCCTGCCTCAAAAAACAAAAACAAACAAACAAACAAACAAAAAGATCAAATAGTTGAATGGTTTGGGGTTGTTTTTGTTCTCTCTATTCTGTTCCATTTATCTTCATGTCTATTTTTGTGCTAGTACCAGTGTGTTTATATCACTGTAGCTCTGTAATATAACCCCGAGTCTGAGACTGTGATGCCTCTCACTTTGTTCTTCTTACAAAGCATTGTTTTGACTATCCTGGATCTCTTATAGTTTCCTATGAATTTTAGGATTGTTATCTTCAGTTCTGTGATGAATGCTGTTGGTATATTGATTGGAATTGCATTAAATCTATGTATCATTTTTAGAAGTATGGCCATTTTTACTATATTGGTTCTACCTACCTAGACACCAGGGATATCTTTCCATTTTCTGATGTCCTCTTCAATTTCCTTTTTCAGAGTACAGTAGTTTTTGTTGTAGAGGTCAGCTTCCTTAGGTCAGCTTCCCTGGTGGTCTGGTGGTTAGGATTCGGTGCTCTCACTTCCTTAGGTTAATTCCTGAGTATTTATTTTTCTTGGTGCTATTATGAATAGTATTTTTTTCTAAATTCTTTCTCAATAGGTTAATTATTAGTGTATAGGAATGCTATTGATTTTTATGTCTTGATTTTGTAATCCTGCTACATTAATGAATTTGGTTATTGATTCCAAGAGGCTTTTGGTGGATTTTTTTGTGTGTGTGTGTGGATTTTTTGTCTTCTATATAGAGGATCATGTCCTCTGCAACTAATGATAATTTGATTGCTTCCTTTCCTATACATATCCCTTTTTATTTCTTTTCCTTGCCTAATTGGCTGTTGCTAATGTTTCGAGTACTTTGTTGAACAGGAGTGGTGATAAGTGGACATCTTGCCTTGTTCCTGATTTTAGAGGGCTTTCAAAATTTCCCTACTTAATATGATGTTGGCAGTAGGTTTGTAATAAATTGCTTTTGTCAGGTGGCATAACGTCCTTCTATACTCATTTTCTTCAATTTTTTTTTTATCATTAAGTGGTGCTGGATCTTGTCAAAGGCTTTTTCTGCATCTATTGAGATGACCATGTGATTTTTGTCTTTGTATCCCTAGGATGAAGCCTACTTGGTCATGACATACGATCTTTTTGATGATTTGTTGCATTCTCTTTGTCTCACTGAGGATTTTTGCATCTATATTCATTAGTGAGATTGGTCTGTATATCTCTTTTTCAGTTGGATCTCTGCATGTTTTTGGAGTTGGGGTACTGGTAGCTTCCAGGAATGACTTTGGGAGTACTCCTTCCCTTTCAATTTCATTAAACAGCTTGAGAAGTATTGGTATTAGATCTTCCCTGAAGTTTTTGTAGAATTCAACAGTGAATACATCTGGATCAGGGTTTTATATAGTAGGATTTTTATAACTGCTTCAATTTCATTGCCTGTTACTGGATTATTCAGGGTTTTTAAATCTTCTTGGTTCAATTTTGGTAATTCATATGTGTCTGTGAATCTATTTCTTCTGAATTATCCAGTTTGTTTGTGTACAGGTTTGCAAAGTATTTGTTAATATTTATCTTTTTAATTTTGGCAATATCCATTGTCATTTCAACTTTTTCATCTCTAGTTGTGTTGATTTGGGCCTTTTCTATCCTTTTTTTGGTTAGATTTACTAAGGGCCTGTGTGTTATTTTTATTCTTTTAAAGAATCAACTTTTGATTCATTGATTTTTTTTGTATAGTATTGGGGTCTCAATTTCATTGATTTCTGTTCTGATCTTTATAATTTCCTTTTTTGTACTAGATGTGGGTTTGGATTGTTCTTGTTTTTCTAGGACCTTGAGTTGCAGCTTTAAATTATTTATTTGAGCTTGGTTTGTTTTTGTGATGTGGGCATTCACAGTTATAAACTTCCCTCTTAGGACTGCTTTCTTTGTGTCAAATAAATTCTGGTGTGTTGTACTGGCATTATCATTTGATTCTAGGAACTAATACTTGCCTTGATTTCTTCTGTAACCCATTGTTTATTAAAGTACGTATTGTTCAGTTTCCATACGTTTGTGTAATTTCTGTGTTTTCTTTTGTTGTTTATTTCTACTTTCACAGCTCTGTGATCTGATAATATGCATGATACAATTTCAATTATTTTACATTTACTTAAGCTTACTTTATTGGCTACTATGTAGTCTGTTTTGGAGAAAGTTCCATGTATAGATATCGATAAAGTCCGTTTGTTTGAGGGTTTTTCCAACTCTGATACTTCTTTTTGATTTTTGTCTAGTTGATCTGTCTATTTGTGATAGTGGGGCAATGAAATCCCCTACTATATCTGTGTTTATGTTTATTTGGTCTTTTTTTGTCCTGCGTACTTGTTGTATGAAGTTGGGAGTACCATTGTTTTTATATATATATATATTTTTTTTTTCTTCCTGTTGCATTGTTCCTTTAACTAATATGTAGTTCTTTGCCTCTTTGCCTTCTTTGCCTCTTATGATCATTTTTGGCTTGAAGTCCACTTTTTCCAAATGTACAATAGCTACACTTGTTTTTTGGGGGGTTGCCATTGCATGGAATATTGTTTCCCATCCTTTGATTTTTAGTCTGTGAATTTCTTCCCGGGTTAAATGTGTTTCTTATGTACAACATACCATTGGATTTTGTTTCTTGACCCATTCTGCCCATCTTTCTCTTTTTTATTGGGGAATTGAGACCATTCACAGTGAGATTTATTACTGATAGGTACTGACTTCTCGTCATTGCCTTATTTTCCTTTTGCTGATTCCCTATCTTTCCCTTCTACTTAACTGCTCATCCTACCAGATGTAGTAATTCTATTAGACTTTTTGTCATTGTTAGCTTCATTTTATCTTTCTAGAATGTACTTCAGAATTTTTTGGAGTGCTGGTTTGGTAGCCATGAATTGCTTTAGGTGCTCTTTATCATGAAAATATCTTATTTCTTCCATTTGCGGATATATCAGTCTGAGTTGGAAATTTTTTTATTTTATGGCTTGAAACACTTCACTCCAAGCTCTCCTGTACATAAGGTTGGTGTTGATAAGTCTGCTGTAATTCTAGTGGGTTTTCCTTCATAAATGATTCTTTGCTTTTCTATAACTGCTTTTAAGATTCTGTTCTTGTGTTGGACTTCTGATTGACTGTGCTATATTGTGTAGAGGTTCTTTTCTGATCATGGCTATTTGGGGTTCTACATGCATCACTTAATCTGTATGTTAAATTGTTTTCCATTATTTGGAAAGTTTCCTGGTATTACTTCATTAAGGAGGTTTTTTAATGCAATTTGTGCTGTCTTCTGATTTTTCAGTAATTCCATTTAATATTAGATTTGTCTTCTTTTCATCATCTAGGAGCTGCTGGATCCATTTTTATGTTCTCTTGTTGTTTTTAAGGTATCTCTCATTAATTGTTCACTGACAACAGCCATGTCTTCTAGTTCTGACATTGTATCCTTGAGTTAGTAGCTTCTGCCCATACTTTTGATAGAATTTTTGATCTCCTGAATTTCTATTTGAAGCTTTTTTATGGACTCTAATTCTTTTCTATGCTGGTAATTCATGTTTTGCATCATTTTGTCTAGCTCTGCTAGCTTCTTATTAGTCTCTTCTGTGGATTTGCTCATCATTTTTTGGGCCCATCTCTGTTTACTTATATCATCTGTGAGTTTACCAGGTATCTTATTGATCTGTTTTGTTATCTCTCCTGATATCATTTTGAAGAATTTTTTTGCGTGCCTCTTGGTTAACTACCCTTTGATGCCCCATGGATCAGCTTTGGGGGAGTTGGAAGCTTTTGGAGGAATGCGGTTAGCTTGTCTTCTTACATTTCTATTTTTTGTTTTTGTTTTGAAGCTTGTAGGCTAAATATGGTGAACAATTTTGTTGCTAGCATGAGGACCTCTTTAGTTAATGTCTGCTTTTCATTGGTGACCTCTGGGTATGGCTATTACTGGCCTTTGCCTCTGTCCCAGGATCCAGCCACCTTCATTTACTTGGAATGGGATGGTGCAGCTCATTTGACCCAGTACCCAGTTCTCTAGGAATAGGCCACAATATTGTTAAATGACCCCAAGGCAATCCAGATATTGACATCGCAAGAAAATCAATTAATAACAACAGCTATCTCACCTTGGCTGTATTAATAAATCATCATCATTTGTAGTATAAAATACAAACTCAATACTGATAATTCCTAAGGACCAATAAGATACACCCTTAAAACAGAAAAAGATCTATAATGATAGTATAAACACTAAGACAAACCAAATACTGACCTACTGTAGACCTACAGTAAATATGTGCTACATGGAGCAATTTTACCTCTACCACAGAACAGTGTTCAACAGCATTAGTATAAAGTTATCTAGCTATCTAAAGATTCATAAAGTTTAGTAATTATACTAAAAGTTAGAGAGAGTGGGAAGCTGGAGAATGAAAAAAGGAAAATTTGGAAAATTAACTAGTGTTATAGGAGGAGGAAAGAAAATGAGATAGTGGGTCCTGTTGAGGAGTGAAAGGAAATTAATAGTGTCAGAGAATAGTCACAGGAAAGAACAAGTAAGAAAAAGAAGAAAAAATAAACAGAGCAAAATACAGATAATAAGAAAGAGATAAGAAGGCAGACAAAAAAGTTGAAAGGGGAAAAGTGAAAAGGAAAGAACAGAAACTAAAAGAGGAAATCAAGAAAGGCAGAAAAAAACCCCAAACCCCTAAAAACCCAATGAAGGAAAGGTAAAATTAATAAAAATAGAAAAATCAAGAAAAGATTGAGTCAAAAAAATTCCTGTGCACACAGTTCGTAATAGCTAAGTCTTGGAAACAACCTAAATGCCCAGCAACTAATGAATGACTAAAGAAAATGTGGTTTTTCTACACAATGGAGTACTACTCTGCCATAAAAAAGGATAAACTAGATACATTTGTAGGTAAATGGATGTACCTTGAGAACGTACTCTTAAGTGAAATAAATCAGACACTCATGAGTACATATCAAAGTGTTTCTCTGATATGAGAAACCGTAAGTGTGATTAAAGGCAAAGAGGTGTAATAGATATTATATAAAAGGAAGATAATATTCAAAAGAGAGGAGAACTAGAAAGGGAGAAGGGAGAAAAGAAAGAAGGGAAAAAGGAAAGAAAGGGCAAAGGGGAAAAATGGAAAAATATAGACAAACCTGCTGTAAATAGGGAAGGGGGAGCAGAAGGGTGGGGTGGGGAAGGGGGGGAACCAAGATACATCATGTACAGGTATAAAATAACCATGATGAATGTGATCATTATGTATACAATGTACCAATACATGTTCTTGGTAAAAAAAAAAAAAATCCTGTGGTTTTGAATGAATGTTTTCTTGCCAAGTTATGCAGTCTTGGGATCCAGACAGTCATGATTTTCTCTGCCTAGCTTTAGGGCCTTTGGGTTTTTGAGGTGTCTTCCCTGCAACTTAGGCCCCTCTGTTCACCCCAGAGTGTGGTTACCATCCAAGCCAAGCCATGTCCTTGCCCCTGTTGGTAGATGGGAAACACAACTAACCCTCCAGCCTCTGCTGCATGTAGGCTGCTGGGTGGTGTTTCAAGTGGACTGTTGGACTTAATGTTGACAGTCATGTGGTCTGGTTGCTCCATTCTTTCCCCAGGCATTGTCTTTGTCTAGAATCAGGTCAGTTGGTTAGTCCTCACCTCTGCTGCCCTGTGCCAAGGGTAAGCAAGATGTAGAGCTGGTTGGAGTTGGTGGATGGTCCAGCCGTGCACTGGGGAGTAGTGGTGCCGTGCATCTGACGTGGGTCTGCTTGCTCACATCAGGGCCGTTATGTTAAATTTAAATGACATTAAAAGGTAATGAGAGGGGGAAATTTTTAATTTCTTTGTTTTTAAGAAACAACGAAACCTAATGGATCAGTGATGGAATTTGAATTGAGCAATAAGAAGAAAGAAGAGTATTTGATTTTATAGCTAAAATAAAGTTGGCTGCACTTGAAATGAAATTAAAAAGTACATATTGACTCAATTTTCTTGGCAATATTATGCTTCTCACATGAACCCAGACTTCCTGCCCTTCAGTCTCTTATCCCTTTGCAAACTAGATCATCTTTTTAAATGAAATGTTTTCTTAATAATCTTTTCCATTACAAAAATTGCTTTATGTTTTTCTTGTAATTTGAAAACTGTTGTGACTGTATCATGGCACCGTAGCCTAAAAATTGATGCCAAACTCTAACTTGTGTTGCGCTCAGAAGCACTCCAGTTTCAGGTACCAGACATGAATTCGAACTCCCCACTTTACAGAGCGCCACACACACGCATTATATAGAGAATTTTGATCACTGGTGAGTTCTGAATGAAGCTTCTTGGGTACAGTGGGAAAAGCACTGGATTTGGAATGTAAGGACCTGTATTCTGGGCCTGGTTCCGTTCCTTACCATTTGGAGGTCAGGCCTGGATTGTGCAGTTAGCAACTCAGCAAGGGTATGCATAAGCAATTGACACTCTCGTTGGTGGCACTTAATAGACCTCAAAGCCGTCTTCACTCTCCTCCACTCCTTTTTTTGGCTCCATTTAGACCATTTTAGAACAGTGTCCCCTTCCTCTTCCCCAAGGCCACCTAGTGTCTGAGTGTTTCCCAGCCTGGGCAGAACTCCTTTGGGCTTCCTGGACAGCACTGTGTATCAGCCATTTGGGCTTGTACCCAAAGCCTCTGCTTCAGTCATCTCCTTTGTGCTCAGAGACACACATTTGAGGTATGGTCAGGTCAGAAGAGCCTCAGACCCTTAATTTTGCCTGCCTATAAGCCCTAGGAGCTATCTGGGCCACTTACCCACCTAGAACAATTACATACTGCTTCCTCTTCTACCCTCATCACTTCTAGAGGGAGTTTTTTTTTTTCTTTTAGGTTTCCTGAGTTCTGAAAAAGACAGTTTCTAAGATGTAATGACAATCTTTTGTCTTGCTTTTTTTTTTTTTTTTTGGTACTGGAGATGGAACCCAGAGCCTTATACATGACCAAGATTTAATGACAGTCTTAACAGTAAAAACAGCAACTACCGTCTATCAAGTGATTACAATGTCAGGAGCAGCAATCCTTTGGGGTCCTGATACAGTTGAGGATGGATCCTTAGAGAAGTTGAAGAGCTTCCCAAGATCAGGCACCATCCAGTGGTAGAACTGGGCTCAGAGCCCAGGGCCTCATTTCACCATCTCTCTGCACTTCATCCTGCTCCTCTGTCTGCTGTGTACATCAGTTCTCAAATGCAATGTCTAGGTAGATCAACTGGGAATCTTGGAAAATCTAGTGGCCCTGGCATGAAGCCTGAGATTTTGTGGTTTTGTCAAGGTCCCAGATGAGGTTCATGCTTTGATCTGTGAACCACATTTTAAGTAGCAAGAGTATACATTAGAAGTAATACAAGAAGAGTCAAGAATCCTATAGCCTGACTGGAGATTGAGCCTGTTTTAAATTTTGAGACAGGGTCTCACTACGTGGCTAAGTTGCCCAGGCTAGGCTCAAACTTGTGATCTTCTTGCATCAGCCTTCCACAGTGCTGAGAATACAGGTATGCCCTGCTGTCTCTGGCCTCACTATTTTTAACAAAATTATTATTGAAGTGATACTATACGATTTGCTTTTAATGACCACATGAAATACAAAGCTAAATTGTAATTTATGAAATATTTTGTTCTTTCAGTCAACAATTTTTTGGTGAAAATTTGCATGTGAAAATACACCAAATGATAACACTTTTACCCTCCTTGCTATATTCAGCCTGACATTGTTGAAATTCCAGTAGGGGTCTTTGAATGTGTTTCAGAGTTTTACACTCCTCTTCCCCAAGATTACCTACAAAGTCATTCATGCTTGTGTCTATGTGCACTTTCTCAAGAAAGGGTCTGGAATGGTTCATCCCATTCTACTTGAGCGTGTGACCCAAAGTAAGAACTGCTGCTCCACATTTTTACACTCCTTCAGAAAATTCTGTCACTTCCCTTTCATTGAACCTTGACCAAGAAGGATATATAAATACATGTACTTTATTTGTATCTGGTGCTGTGAGTTCCCAGAGATGCTGACTACGTAATTGAAGCCCTTTGAAAATGCCCGTTGATTGCTGTAATTAGGTAAAAGTAAATGCAGTAGACCAGTTAGCCAACTTTTCTGATGACTGTTGGCCTAAGTCCAGGCAGAAGTACTCCCCACAAATCCCTAGACTTGAAAGACAGTGACCTTCAGCTTTTCTCTTCTGCCCCCGTGATTGTCCTTAAGACTGTGTATGTAACAACATTAGCCAGCAGCATGGTGGGAGTGAGGCTCATCTGCACCCATCCAGGTCCTTGCATTTTCAACATCTATAAAAGCAAAATGAGCTGGATCAATATTTGATTATTAGTTACCAGGAGATAATTACAGAATTTAAAAACCAAAAGTAATACACACATCAGAACTCATAGTACTCTATGTATGCATACCAAGCCATTCTGATGATTCAACACGGAAATAGCACTGATGTTAATAATAGCCATGGAAGCCTATACTTAAAACCAGTATCCAGCCATTTTTACATTTCTCTGTTTTTTATGGACCTATCAGACTGCGTGAATTTCAATCCCAATTCTGTGTGACCTTGGTGTATTAGTTACTTTTCTAGAGTCAATGGCTTGCAAGAGAGCAGATTTAATACAGGACAGTTACAAGTTAAGACATTGACACACACAAGCCAAATGCAAGAAGAGTGCAGAATGTCTGTGCATTGGAGACCTGAAAAATCCAGTCAAGGGCTGAAAGCCAACAGCAATGTCCCACATACGTCTGTGTCTGCACGAAAAGGCTGAAGAAATCTATATGATGCTCACAGCGGAGATGAAGACCAGAGCTCCCCTGAAGCAACAGCAGCTATCCTCGACAGCAAACCCTGGAGCTCCTTCTGCAATAAGAACAGCTGACTTCCCTTTGGAAGAACCA